>CABHPP010124370.1:0-10184 GCA_902168425.1 Peromyscus attwateri
GGCGGCGGCGGCGGCGGCGGCGGCGGCGGCGGCGGCGGCGGCGCACGCCTTTAATCCCAGCACTTGGGAGGCAGAGGCAGGCGGATCTCTCTGAGTTCGAGGCCAGCCTGGGCTACAGAGTGAGATCCAGGACAGGCACCAAAACAGAGAAATCCTGTATCGAAACAACCCCCCCCCCCAAAAAAAAACCCACATGCAAAGATAGAAGGTGTAAGGCTGCAGATGTAAAATGTCAACCGACTGCTAAAGAGACATTAACAGGACCTAGAGTTCATGTGGGATAACAGATGGCAAAAAGAGGAGAACCTAAAGCCTTTCAGAGAGCAAAACGGGTAACTCAGAAGTGAGAAAGACAACTGTCATGAGCACCAAGTGCTGGAAAATAGTAAAGCAATGTTTAAAGGACAAAGCATCAAGATAGGACCAGGGGCCACGAGAGCACAAGTGGAGTCTATACAATAAACTGGATGGAAGGCCAGATAAAACAACTACTATTTACAATATAATACCCCCTAGTAGCAAACACTTAACCATTTTCTGTCTCTTTCTTTCTTTCTTTTTTTTTTTTTCCGAGACAGGATTTCTCTGTGTAGTTTTGGAGCCTGTCCTGGAACTCACTCTGCAGACCAGCCTAGCCTCGAACTCACAGAGATCCACCTGCCTCTGCCTCCTGAGCGCTGGGATCAAAGGCGTGCGCCACCACCGCCTGGCTTCACTTAATCATTTTCTCCAGGAAGGATAAGCTGGCACCCTTCTGGGGTAAAGTCTGGCAGCATACACCAGACCTTAAAGCATGTCGATCTGCCTGACTCAGCAACCCACTATGAGAAATTCAATGAATATACCTAGACATGTAAATTCTGTATTTACAATACTATTCACAGTAGAACTGTCTACAATAGCAAAAACTAGGAAGTATCTTAAATGTCCCAGGATTAAATGACCAGAGCTACAACAATGAGGTGAAATACTCTACAGTCTTTACAAAGAATAGGATGCTTTTGTAGCATCAACATGGTAAATGTGTCCCCAATACAGTTAGATGAAATAAAGCTGCTAATGAACATATGGAGAATTATCCCATTGGTAGTATATTATTAATAATAGTGAATATCTCTATATACATAAAAATCTACGAGGCTAAAACCTGAACTGTCAACTTCTTTTTATTTTCTGTGTATATGTGTGTGGGTGTTTGCAGGCTACGGTATATATATGGAGGTCAGAAGACAACTTGCAGGAGTTGATTCTCTCTCCTTCTACCATGTGGGTCCTGGGGATCAAACTCAGATTGTTGGGCAATCACCTTTACCTGCTGAGCCATCTTACCAGCCCCCTATTTAATTTTAAAGAATAGTTTGAAGTACTGTTAAAATAAACAAAGTATTAATTTGAGGTCCACTCCAGCTCAGGGGTAAATTGTTGAACAAGATCTCCAATTACTTTTCAGTCAAATCCCACCTCTTTCACTTGTCTGCATAACACTAATTTCCTACTCTGCATAAGGTTCAGTTTCACCATCTGTAAAATGGGAACTCCACAGTTCTTGCTTCAGAATGAAATTCGGAGAGAGCAGACAACCAGGAAGCAGTATATTTCCTCGTCCCAGGCCGACTCAATGAATGTGAGTGCCTTTCCCTCCTTCCTAACACCTATGGCCGGGCCTCACAGAAGTAGTTAGCAGTCCAGTATTTAGGGTGGGACTTGGGATATACCTGGGGTCCTGGTCGAAGATGAACTGTGTTCCTTGACCATGGTGCACATCCCAATCCACAATAAGAACCCTGTGGGCAGGAGAGAGGGGAGCTCTGTACAAGGGGATCAAGTGAAATAGGGAGGAAGAACCTAGACCATGGTACCCCTCTTCCATGCTACCCACACTCCATCAGTTATTTGTTGCTGACCTCTGAATGCGGTGCTTCTTTTGAGCATAGCGGGCAGCCACAGCCACATGGTTGAACATGCAATACCCATCCATAAGACTGCGCTGGGCGTGGTGTCCAGGAGGCCTAAGCAGGAAAGAGAAGGCTACAGATTTGGGAGGCTTCCTCCCACGCTCTCCATTCTTCCAGCATAGATTCTGTCAATCTGCCAGCAACTGAGTAACTGTGGCTTCTGAAGCTTCACAACCCCCAATCCAATGCTCTCTCATCAAAGGAGATTTAAACACAACCATTAAAATGTACCCACGTGCCAGGCGGTAGTGGCGCACGCCTTTAATCCCAGCACTTGGGAGGCAGAGGCAGGCGGATCTCTGATTTCGAGGCCAGCCTGGTCTACACAGAGCTGGTTCTAGGACAGTCAGGGCTACACAGAGAAACCCTGTCTGGAAAACAAACAAACAAACAACTATACAATACAGTGAAATTCTGTCTCAAAACGAAACAATCGAGAGAGAGAGAGAGAGAGAGAGAGAGAGAGAGAGAGAGAGAGACAGAGAGAGACAGAGAGAAAGAAAGAAAAGACCCATGCATGCATTTGGTATCGTGGCACATGCCTATAACACTAGCACTTGAAGATGTTGAAGCAGGAGGATCTATATAGTTCAAGGCCAGCCTGGGATATATAGCGAGCTCCTGTCTCAAAAAAATAGAACACAAAGTTAGTTGTCCATACATACTTTCTCATACGCAGTCATTTCGCTACATGGGCTTAGCTGAAACCTATGTAGTAAACATATGTTTACGCCGGGCGGTGGTGGCGCACGCCTTTAATCCCAGCACTCGGGAGGCAGAGGCAGGTGGATCTCTGTGAATTTGAGGCCAGAGCTAGTTCTCACACAGCCAAGGCTATACAAAGAAACCCTGTCTTGAAAAAGCAAGAAAAAAACAATGCAGTTTGGAAGGGCATTGTGTGCTTACTGCCACTGCTGATTAAAAAGGGAGTGAGGACAAAGGCTAGCTTCTGCATTTTATCAGTAGTAGGGAGTCAGCTGTGGCAAGATAGGCTATGATTTTCCATGGCAACAACAAAACAGAAAATGCTACGGGCAAAAATCTGAGATGTCACAGTTTGTTGGGTGCATCTGCATTTCAAGATGTTCCGATAGAATTGGCTGCATCTGGATTTCAAGATGTTCCAGATAGGAAAGAAATATGTACCTGTGAATAAGTGGACTATGAGACTTATCACTTACTCCTAAGACTATCTGTGAGAGGACACAAGTTACTGATTACAATGACTACCTTTCAGGAGTGCAGCCACAAGGAGAGGCGAGAGGAGAAGTTTTATTGAAGTCCCCTTTGTGCCATTTTACTCTTCAACCACATGAACATATAGTACCCAAGTTAACATATTTTACATTTGAGGGAAGGACTTTTTTTTTTTTTTTTGAGAAAGTATCTGATGTAGCCCAGGCTGGCCTCAAATTTACTATATAGCTCAAGGTAGCCTTGAACTCCTGATCCTTCAACATTCACCTCCAAAGTGATGATGGTATTACAGACATGGACCTCCATGCATCACTAGGTAAGAAGATTTCTTTTTAAATGTAAGAAACTGCCAGGCAGTGGTGGTACAAACCTTTAATCCCAGCACTCAGGAAGCAAAGGCAGTAGGATCTGTGAGTTTGAGGCCAGCCTGGTCTACAAAGCAAGTTCCAGGACAGCCAGAGCTACACAGAAGAATCCTGTCTCAAAAAACCCAAATAAAATGAAATAAAAACGTAAGAAGCCAAAAGCTTGAGTCCTACCTGATGACGGCCATGCCATTCCGAATCTCAGCCCCCAGGACCGCATCTACCAGCCTGAGGACAGAGCCTGTGGCCAGGCAGGCACATGAATATGAGTTCTGGAGACAGTGGAGAGCCAGAGAGAAAGAATGAGAAAGGACTATCCTATCTATTTAGCCTCTTTTTCCCAGTGAGGTTGGCATGGATATGGGAGACCCCAGAATTGCTGCCACACCCTAACCTCACAGTTCTCACGCATACCGGATGCAGATAAACTGAATCATAGGTGCCTGCTAGTATGCGAAGCTCTCCTTCATTCATGTACTGGGTTGTTTCCATCAGATCAATGTATTCCAGGCTGGGGACACAAGATAGGGGATAAGATTTAGAGCTCTATCCTCCCTCCCACCCAGCCACACCTTCTACAAACCAGGCCTCTGGCCAAATCAGGCCTCCACAGTCAACCTAGGGGATCAGCTGAGATGTCGGCCACAGTCCCTATTTTTTCTCTAGCCCACTTTGGCTCTACGGCTGGACTCACTACCCCACCCCAGCCCGCCTCTTGGAGCTCAGCTCAGATACTCTCTCTGCCAAGCTAGTTTTCTGTGAGCCACACTGTACCAGGCGCTTCCTCTGAGTTCCTACAGCCCCCTAGGAGCCTCCTGGATCGCTCTGCCAGACATTCACCATCAGCTAACAAACCAGATTATAAGAACTCGAGCCTATCCCAGGCTTAGGATCTATAAGATGCTGTCAGGTGCCTGACAAATATATTGACCGTCCTGAAGAACAGTTTTTTTCTTTGGGGGGTGGGAGGCTTTTTCAGACAGGGTCTCACATAACCCAGACTGAACCTGCTATGTTGGTGTGGACTGTCTTGAATTCCTGAATCTCTTGTCTTCCTGTCCCAAGTGATGGGATTACA
Organism: Peromyscus attwateri; assembly: GCA_902168425.1. Taxonomy (NCBI): domain Eukaryota; kingdom Metazoa; phylum Chordata; class Mammalia; order Rodentia; family Cricetidae; genus Peromyscus; species Peromyscus attwateri. Next base: position 4,596 of record CABHPP010124370.1, read on the forward strand.
GGCATATATCATCACACCTAACTGGAACTTAGGTTTTTTGAGCAATGACAGATTGATTCAGAGAGGCTCAGGGACTTGTCCAAGGCTGGCCACAGAGTCTATGGGATTCTTTCCTGGTTGGGCCAGAGCATCCTCCTCCCCGCCCTGCCACACTCCCAAGTTTTCACCTGTGAACCAACATCAGCTCCTCCTTCTCAGCAAACCGGGCCTGGGGAGACACGAGGAATAAAGGAGCTAGAGCACAGGCCATGCCTAGGTCCTGCCAGTTCCCTGCCCACCACCCGCATGCCGGGGGCGGGAGTTCACCTGAAAAGACACACAACGGTCCAGGAGGCTCTCCAGAATCAGCTGCTCCTTGATGGCATGGAGCCGCTCAGGGCATTCAGGGAAGCTACGGAGGCAGAGATGCAGTGACTCTCTCTCTCTCTCTCTCTCTCTCTCTCTCTCTCTCTCTCTCTCACACACACACACACACACACACACGCACGCACGCACGCATGCACGCACGCACGCACGCATGCACGACACTAGGGACCATATCTGCTCTAGTCACATCTCCCATCCACACCTCCTCCCCCATAGCTGCTCATCCCTTCCCTGTGGCATCAGCCTTTCCTCTTGTCATTTCTGAAGTCATACACTTTCCTCCAACAGTCCCTGCTGTACACAGCAGCAGCCAGTGGTGAAAATTCTACTACTCAAAACCCTTTTGTAGCTCCTACTCCATTCATAGTAGAAGCCCAAATCTAGAAGGTGCTAAAAAAAGATCTGTCCTATAACGAGAAATCCACTGGAGTCTGCTTAAAGGGTAAAGGAATTTATTAGGAAAGAAAACTCATTAAACAGGATAGGAGAATCGTTGCAGGGTCCTGGAAGGCTGAGGTACTGTCCTCTGCTGCTCTGGCTGCCTGAGTCAGTCCACTCCACCCAATCCCACAGGGGAAAGAGACCAGCCTACACGTGGTCTCAGGTCTTAAAGGTAGCTCCCAGGCTACACCCCAGGGGCAGGTAGTTCAAGGTCATAGGCATGTAGAACAGGTATCCAGCACATCATCATCCAGGGGCTGTGCTTCAAGGTCATAGGTTGATAATATCCACTACACTATCCCCACCCTTTTTCTGACCCTATTTCTTACCACAGGCCTCCTCTTTCACTTTGTTTCGCCTGCAGTGGTCTCCTTGGTCTTCAACTGAACACACACCTTTCAGCCAGGCCCATGGGCTTCAATGTCTTTTGCCTAGGACACTCTTCCAGAATGACTCTATGGCTCACTCCCTTAAGGCCCCCTTGTATTTTTATTCCAATGTCAGCAATGCCTTCCCTGGGTGTTGATTTAAAAAACAGAAGCCCCCTTCTACTCCAGCTTCACTCTCCCTCCCACCTCAGTTCTTCGGGACAGCTCTACCGCTCCCCTTCACGGCTTTTGAAGGCAGCTTTGTTACTGCTTTATCCCTAACCGCTCAACAAATGTTGACCATAAATGGAACCTTTTGCCATCACGAGTTAGTTTTAGGTCAGGAGAGGGGAGAGAGCTACTGTATTTGTAAACACCAGGGTAATGATTAACAGACAATGGCAGAGGCTGGTAAAATAGCTAAGATCAATGGGAGAAAGGCAGTGGCCAGTCAAAGACTTTGGTGAGCATCTCAATAGTTGTGAAAGTTGAAAGAGGGATCAGCCAAGGGTGAAGAACCCTCTCGGCTAGAGGGTGCCTGGCATGCTGAAAGAATAGCTAGGAGACCAGTGTGGGTGAGGGGAGCTGAAGCAAATGAGGACTGGCTGAATAGGTCACAAACGGTGATGTGGAACCAAATCACGTGGAACCTTGGAGGCCAGGCTAAAGAATGCAGACTTTACCTTAAGAGCAATGCTCTGCCCTTGAAGTATTTTAAGAAAGGGAACATCATCGCAAACATATTTTTTAGGCTTCAATGTGGAGGCTGGAAGTAGGGGACCAGTGAGGAGAGGTCAGATAGGGAATATATTTTGAACATAGAGCCAAAAAGAATAAGCAGATTCTTCTGAAAGGTAGAGCAGATACAAAGTATATTTCAGCATAATGTCTCTTCCTCAAGGAAGGCTCGGGGACTCCGTGCGCTAGCTCCTAGTCCAGGGCCGTCTAGTAAACACTTCTAGCCAAGTGTGGCAGCTCATGCCCGTAATCTCAGCACTCAGGAGGCTAAGACAGGAAGATCATCAAAGGTCTGAGGATGGCTTAGGCTAAATAGTGAGTTCCAGGACAGCCTAGGCTATGGAGTCAAAGTCTGTCTCAAAACAAAAAAATACATGAATTCCTAGTCACTTTGTCTTCGTTCAAAACTTCAATCTGCTGTCAGCTGTTTAATGATCTCTCCCCTCATACTCACCAATCAGCTGAGAAAGGACTTTTCTACTTTGTTCACATATATCACCAACTCTCGGCACACAGCAGACACTCAACGTATGTGTTGGCTTAAAATAGAACTCTTTCAAGAATGATCCCTACCTCCCTAAGTCATCTGCTTCCAGACTACAAGCTAGAATAAGAAAAGATTCGTTCTTGCTTGGGGGAGAGAGGGGCAAATGTGTAAATTTCCTATTTTGGGGACAATCTGGAGGTCATCCCTCACCTGTCATCCCAAAGGCAGTGGAAGTCATTTAGCTGCTCATCAAACACCAATCCAGTACCAACCAATACTCTTGTCTCAGGGTTCAGATCCTGCAGGGGAAAAGAAAAGAAACACAGATTCACTCAGGGCTCCAATCAGAGAGAACACTGGATACTGTCCAGGATGGGGGAAATCATTGTTTTGTTTGGTAAAGAAGGACAATCTGCAGCCAGGCTTCTCTCACCAGCTCTTGGAGGCCCGCGATCAGGTCTTCTTCAACTGCTTGGCTGAGCTTCTTCATTTTGCCTTTTTTCTTTACCTCTGCTAGATTGGGGCTGGAGTGGGGTGCAGTACCCTTCTTAACACCTCGCTTCTGCCAATCAGAGACAAGGATCAGTCTGGACATGGCTGGCTGCCTTTCCCTCCCCCCTCATCAGGGCCGGTCTGGGGCCTCACCAAGGTGGCGCTGGAGTCTTGAGGGGGTGACTGGGGATTGTGCCTACCCCTTCGCTGCCTGGTAGAAGAATCCTGGCCGGTGGAGGTCATGGCTGAAGAGCCTTCGCCCCTGGCACGGCTCTAGCAGGGGTGTAGCTGGCGGTGAGGCCCCTGGAGTGTCCAGAGGACCCACATCCCTGTCTCTTTCCAGGCCCCGCCCCTATTCTAGATCGCATCCTTCACGCTGTTCCATTCCCGTGCCTTCTAAACCCCGCCCCTCAAGGCCATCTTCTGCCACCGAGGAAACCTGGTCTCGCCCGTTCCCCTCGACCTCGCTGCTTTTATACGAGTCTCTTTCCTCATCTTGCCTTTTCACTAAACAAGGTAACCTCAGGCTCAATCCGGCTCTTCTAAAACCTACCCTTTCCAGTCACCGCCCCCCACCCCTCTACTTCCCAAACCCTTTCATACCTCTAATCCTCGCCCAGAACGCTTGGCTTCTGCAACCTGCCCTCTTCAGCCTATCTCCCTGGCTAATCACCGACCCTTCTAGTCCGCCAGGCCAGGCTGCGGCGGCCTCGGCACCACCCTTAAAGACTCACTTAATTCCACCTCCTATCGGGCCGAACTCGCACCTTCCACAGCCTCTGATCTGGCTCGGATCCTTTCACCGTGCCCCGCTGCTCAGGGGAAGCCCCTTTCGAGCGGAATCCATTAGACCCCACCCCCTTCTCCGATGCCTAACGTTTAACCAAGCTCCCTCCGCCAGTCCCAAGCCTCCGCCCCCTTCAAGCTCCCTCCGCCAGTCCCAAGCCTCCGCCTCCTTCCCGCCCGGCCTTCGACGCTGGCCAATCCTTACCCCTCTACTCATTGAGCGCTGCCCCTTTCTCAAACTCCGCCCTTGGCTAGCACCGCCAAATTCCCGGCGACCTGTGTGGCCCCGGGCACTCGATCCCTTCTTTTCCATTGGGCTGAGCGTTTTAATTTGCCCGCCCACGACCAGCCCACAGCGCGGATCTAGTCCGTCCCCAACGTCTCTGGCGAATACCACACCTCTCGCGAGCTCACCAAACTAGCGAGTCGGATTGCGCCTGCGTAAAGGATGACTCACTGGTTCGAGACCCGGATCTGCCCCTAGCAATACCCCCCCCCTCCCCTCGTCCCCACCCACCACCCCCATCCACTGCCGCCGTTCTGATTGCTATGGCTGCCATTCTCAATTCCAGGCTAGTCATCTTAGGAGCCCTACGGACCGGCATCGGTTGTGCTGTGCAGTGATTCGAGAGCAAATCAAAGAAGCTAGGGCGTTCAGAAGGGACGTCTTCTCGGGGATTCCTGCACTGCGCTTGGTGATGACGTAGCTAGGGCAGGCAGGTGACTAGTCCGATATAAAGGCTAGTGATAGCCTATGGACTAATAAGGACTATGGCTGCTGGCAGCCAAAATGAGAGTGATGATAAGTGTTGAGAATTTTCTGAGTTAGTAGTCACTACGATGGTACTCAAGAAGCATCTCCGAATGTTAGCTATTAACATTCTGCGAAAACGGGTAGTGCACTGAAGGAGTCGCTAAGTGGCACACCTTGGCAGTAAGCCACACCTCTGTGATGTCGTTCGCATTGTTAATGGCTGCTTTGCAGACAACACACAGAGGGACTTAGACATACGATCTTGGACAAGTCACAGCTCTGTCCTCAGTGTCCTTATCTGTAAAATTGTGATGCTAGTACCAAGGCCAGAATGGACTTGGAAGGGATGTTTCTCCTGGATGGCAGCTCAAGCTACCTGCCGCCTCCACTGAGTAATCAAACTAATAGCATGTAGTGGACGGGGGAGGGAAAATTGTTCCGGTGACTCATCGGGACTCCCACGCTGTGTCTAAGTATCAGGCCCACAGGAGGACAATTTGTCCTCCTGATCTCCTCCTCATTCTCTCCCATTTCCTACTGGGCTGTACGCTGAAGGTGGAAAGAAACTTCTGGAGTTCTGCATCACTGACTAGCAAATAGATTGACAATCCCATAATCCAGTAGCCAGACCCTCTGACCCTCTTGCAAATGTCAGTTTCAGCCTCCCCCATTGCCTTAAGGGCTATGGGTCTAAATCTACACACACTAAGGAAAATATATAATGAAGAATATTCTGGGGGTGTGATGCCTGCAAAGCAATATATTAAAGATGATTCTTATACACAGGGAAGTCTCATTTCCTGTACAATCAGAAGAGGTTCCTGTATAACAGGAGTCAGTAAATTTTATGAAGGGTCAGATAGCAAATAAAGGCTTTGCAGCCACATGTAATCTTTTTTTTTTTTTTTCTTTCTTGGTTTTTCAAGACAGAGTTTCTCTGTGTAGCCCTGGCTGTCCTGAAACTTGATCTGCAGACCAAGCTGGCCTTGAACTCAATCCACCTGCCTCTGCCTCCTGAGTGCTGAATTAAAGGCATGGGCCAGCCGGGCGTTGGTGGCGCACGCCTTTAATCCCAGCACTCGGGAGGCAGAGGCAGGCGGATCTCTGTGAGTTCGAGGCCAGCCTGGGCTACCAAGTGAGCTCCAGGAAAGGCGCAT
>CABHPP010124370.1:10284-75404 GCA_902168425.1 Peromyscus attwateri
AAAAAAAAAAAAAAAAAAAAAAAAAAAAAAAAAGGCATGGGCCACCATGCTCAGGATATTTTACTTATTTTGCCTGTATGTATGCCAGTGCCTAAGGAGGCCAGAAAGGGGCACTGGATCCTCCAGGAGCTGCAGTTAGAAGTGTTTGTTAGAGCCGTTTGACGTGGTACTAGGATTCAAGCACTGAGCTATCTCTTTAGCACAACAATCATTTAAAACACTGGTTCTCAACATGTGGGTCACATTTCCTTTGCCAAGCTTCTATCTCCAAAGAAATTTACATGGCAATCCATAACTGTAGCAAAATTACAGTTATGAAGTAACAATAATTTTGTGATTGGGGGTCACCACAACATGAAGAACTATATTGAAGAGTCGCAGCATTAGGAAGGTTGAGAACCACTGATTTAAAACCATAAAAATTGGCACACAGTGTGGCTTTTTTTTCCCCTGAGAGAGGGTTTCTCTGTGTAGCTTTGTGCCTTTCCTGGAACTCACTCTGTAGTCCAGGCTAGCCTCGAACTCACAGAGATCCGCCTGCCTCTGTCTCCTGAGTGCTAGGATTAAAGGCATGCTCCACCACTGCCCGGCCCCCAGTGTGACTTTTAATGGTCTCTGCTGCAGAGTTCTTGGTTCCCCTTATCTGGCTGATTTCTTTTCCAGAATGAAGGCAAATGTGCTTGGATAGTTTTATGTCAACTTGACACAAGCTAAAGTCATCTGAGAGGAGGGAACCTAAATTAAGAAAATGCCTTCACTGAGCTGAGCATGGTAGCACACGCCTTTAATCCCAGCACTTGAGAGGCACAGGCAGGCGGATCTGTGTGAATTTGAGCCTGGTCTACAGATCGAGTTCCAGGCCTGTCAGGATGATTACACAGAGAAACCTTGTCTCAACAAACAAACGAACAAAAACCAAAATCAACAAAAAGATTAGGCACAAACCTTCATATCAAGGTTGGGTGAGGTAACCAGTAGGAGGAAAAGGGTCCCAAGAGCAGGCAAAAGAATCAGAGACAGCCCCACTCCCCTTGTTAGGAGTCCCACAAGCACACCAAGCTACACAACTGTCACATATATGTAGAGGACCTAGTGCAGTCCCACGCAGACTCCAACCTCTGTGAGCCCCTATGAGCCCTGCTTAGTTGATTCTGTAGACTGTGTTCTCCTGGTGTTCTTGACCCCCTCTGGCTCCTACAGTCCTTCCTCTCCCTCTTCTGTGGGGTTCCCTGAGCTCCACCTAATGTTTGGCTTTGGGTCTCTGCATCTGTTTCCATCAGTTGCTGGATGAAGCCTCTCTGAGAACTGTTGGGCCAGGCACAGATCTGTTCTTCTTGCTGGCCATAAGGCATTTTCTTAATTAGTGATTGATGTAAAGGGGCTCAGCCCATTGTGGGTGGTGCCATCCCTGGGCTGCTGGTCCTGGGTTCTATAAGAAAGCAGGCTGAGCAAGCCATGGGGAGCAAGCTAGTAAGCAGCACCCCTCCATGGCCTCTGCATCAGCTCCTGCCTCCGGGTTCCTGCCCTGCTTGAGTTCCTACCTGCACTGCTTTTGATGGTGAACTGTTTTATGGAACTGTGAGATAAATAAACCCTTTCCTCCCCATGTTGCTTTTGGTCATGGTGTTTCATCACAACAATGGTAACCATAACTTAGACAGAAATTGATACCAGGAATGGTATATTATTGTGACAGACATGACCATGTTGTTTGAGGAGGGTTGTAGAAGGACTTTGGAATTTGTGGCAAGAAAAGCCATTGAGTGTCCAGTGCTTGTTGAGCTGTTCTGTAGGAACTAGGAAGATAAGAATGTTGAGGGCAGTGCAGATGATGGAGGCCTGGTTTGTGAGTTTCAGAGGGAAGTTTTTTGTTGTTGTTTTTTCAAGACATGGTTTCTCTGTGTAGCCCTGACTGTTCAGAGGGAAGTTTAAAGACTATATTTGGGCCATTTGTTATTTTGAATTAAGATCCTGTGGTTCTGGTCAGCTGGGGATGAAGAATCAGCTGTGATTAACAAGAGACCAGAACTACTAAAGTGAACCCTTGGCTATGCTGGGATACTCAAGGCTGGTCGGCTGGAGCTGAGAAATTAGTGGTGTGGGAAGTATTTCTTCAGAGTCAGCACACAGGCTGTGTTCCAGAGGCAGCCAAGGTTGTACCTTGTGCTAACAACTGAACTTGGTAGTGTAAGCTTCACCCAGGTGGTACTGGTTTTGAAGGCATGAAGGGGTCATGGAGAGCAGCTGAGGCTTGGCACTGTGAGAAGCTAGGAGAGGCCATTGGTGAAATGCAGCCTCAGTGGCAGTTGAAGCCCAGGACTGAAGGGACCATGCAAAGAAGTTGAGGCTTTGCACCATGAAGGAAGTCTACGAGAGGCTATTGGTGAAAGTGCAGTCCAGTTGCAGCAAGAGATCCCAGCATTTTGGAGATTCCTGTCCCATGGGATGACCACCAAGAACAGCAGCAGTGGAGTGGAGCCAGCCGGAGCCTAGAAGACAAGCTGTGTGTGCTGCAGAGGGCGGAGCCAGAGAAGTAACCCAAGTCCCTTGGAGGAACACAGAAGATTGTAAGTAAATCCCAGGCATTGGACATTGAGTGATTTATATTTTTGGAGTTTGGTTTTGCTTTGATTTAACTGTGACCATGCTCTGGTTTCCCCCCCTTGAATTAAAGTATTTAATTTATTTTTGTTTTTACAGGAGCCCACAGTTGAGAGACTTTGACTTTTAAAAGGCTTTGGATTTTAAGAGAGATTGACTATTTTAAGGAGAATGAACTTTTAATGTGTTTGAATTTGTAAAGATTGTGGAGTTTTTAAAAGATATATTTTTTTGGTTTTTTGAGACAGGGTTTTTCTTTCTTTCTTTCTTTCATTCTTTCTTTCTTTATTATTTTTATTTTGGTTTTTCGAGACAGGGTTTCTCTGTGTAGCTTTGCGCCTTTCCTGGAACTCACTCTGTAGCCCAGGCTGGCCTCAAACTCAGAGATCTGCCTGCCTCTGCCTCCTGAGTGCTGGGATTAAAGGTGTGTGCCACCACCACCTGGCTCAGAATAAGATTTCGTGTGTGTGTGTGTGTGTGTGTGTGTGTGTGTGTGTGTGTTCATGTGTGCGTGCACGTGGAGGCCTGAGGTCAACTTTGAGCATCTTCACTTTCCACCTTACTTTTTTTTAACTGCTTTCCTATTTGTGTATGTGTGTCTATGAGTGTGGTTTGTGTGGTGTGTGCATGCGTGTGCAAGTGCATGCACCTGTGCACATGTGTGGAGGCCAGAGGAGGTTGTCAGGTGTTATATGTTACTTTCTGTCTCCCTTATCCCTTTTAGACAGGATAGACAGGAGTTCTCCCTGGATCTGGAATTCATATTTTTAGCTAGGCTAGCAGCCAGTAGCTCCAGTGATCATTCTTCCCCGCCCCCCCCCACAACCCCAACACTCAGGTTACAGGCATTCATGAAATCAGACCCACCCAGCTTGTCTTAGGAGTGCTTGTATCCCCACCCAGGCCCTTATGGTTGTGCAGCAAGTACTCTTAACCATGAAGCTGTCTCTCCAGCCCCTTCCATCTTATTTTTTAAAAGAGATGATTTTTAGGGGGGTGGGTTTAAGACAGGGTCTCTCTCTGTAGACCAGGCTGGCCTCCAACTCAGAGATCAGCCCACCTCTGTCTCCTGAGTGCTGGATTAAATGTGTGTGCCACCACTGCCCAGTGAGACAGTCTCACCTGAGCTTTCTGACTGAGCTATACTGGCTGGCCAGCAGGCCCCAGGAATCCTGTTTTTGCCTACCTGGTGCTGAAAGTACAGGTACATGGGACACTTAAGCTTTTTTAAATTGCATTTTATTTATTTTGTTTATGGATACGTATACATTTGTGCATGCTCGAGTGTGCCATACCATGCTTGTAGAGGTCAGAGAACAAATTGTGGGAGTTGGTAGGAGAGATTCTACCATGTGGGTCTCAGGGATTGGACTCAACATCATTAAGGATTTGTGGCTAGCACCTTTACCTGCCAAGCCTTCGCTGTAGTCCCTGGCTTTAAAAATAAACAATCGGTGTGAGTTCGAGGCCAGCCTGGGCTACCAAGCGAGTTCCAGGAAAGGCGCAAAGCTACACAGAGAAACCTTGTCTCAAAAAACCAAAAAAAAAAAAAAAATCGGGGTTGGGGATTTAGCTCAGTGGTAGAGCGCTTGCCTAGCAAGTACAAGGCCCTGGGTTCGGCCCTCAGCTCCGGGGGGAAAAAAAAACCAATCACAAGCATGGGTTCTGGGGGTCCAACTCGAGTTTTCGTGCTTTCAGTACAAGTACTTTACTGCCTGAGCCATCTTTCTAGCCCCAGGATGAGGTTTCTTAAGCATTACGACAGGTTCCTAGAAAGAACTTGAACAGTCAATTTCCAGGTCATCTAGGTGTTTTCTGTATAGGTGCCATGCTTATGCTCACAGAGACATTAAAATTGGTATACATTAAGCCGGGCAGTGGTGGCGCACGCCTTTAATCCCACCACTCGGGAGGCAGAGCCAGGCAGATCTCTGTGAGTTCGAGGCCAGCCTGGTCTACAGAGTGAGATCCGGGACAGCTCCAAAACTACATAGAAAAACCCTGTCTTGAACCCCACCCCCCAAAAATAGATTGGTATACATTGAGGGCTGGGATGAGAGATGTAGCTCAGTTGGTAGTGCTTGCCTAGCATGCATGAATCCCTAGCTTTACACATCTGTAATTCTAGCACTTGGGAGATGGAGGCAGAAGGCTCAAAAGTTCAAGGTCATCCTTGGCAATATAGTAAGATCAAGGCTAGTGTGTGCTTTAAAAAAGTGATATTCATGCACAGTTTCAGATGCAGGAATTGTTATTGATTAAGCTAAATATTATGTTATGCTAGTTGTTATGAGAAACTCAAGGGCTTAACAAGTGTTTATTTTTCTCCTCATATAACATACAATCAGAATGTTTACTGCTGGTCATTTATGGACCCAGAGAAATTTCATTTTATGACTTACTTTCCTCTACATACTTGGAGTTCTCACTATTTAGTTGGTAGATGGTGAAACGGAGAACAAGAGGCTTGCGTGAGAAGCTTTTGTGGCCCAGACCTAGAAGTGGTAGACGACACTTTTACACATATTAAAACTCAATTTTGGAAAATAATTCTATTTTTTTAAAGATTTATTTATTTATTATGTATACAGAAGAGGACACCAGATCTCATTACAGCTGGTTGTGAGCCACCATGTGGTTGCTGGGAATTGAACTCAGGACCTCTGGAAGAACAGTCGGTGCTCTTAACCGCTGAGCCATCTCTCCAGCCCGGAAAATAATTCTATTGGCTTAAAATCACATTTGTTTTCTTTTATGCAGTGCTGGGGATGAACCCCAGAGACTCATGCATGCTGGACAAGTGATTTGCCACTGAACTATACCCTCAGCCCTGACACAGAGTTCTTCTACTGCAAAGATAACTTCTCTGAGTTCAAGTTCTTGTTTCCTGTCTGGAGTCAGGAGAATGACTCTGTTAGTTAGTAAGGCAGGTTTCTAGGAAACTAATGTAAAGGGAGAGAGAAGGGTAGACAGAGTTAAGATTATTCCTTTGAAGGCCAGAAGAATGGCCTTGTGCAGTTAGTCAGGCCAGAGGATTACAGCATAACAGACCAGGTGTCCTGTATGACACCATTAACCCAGAGGGTTACAGCTCATATAGATAGATGTTCCTCATGTCTCTTCCTTTGGGGCTCCATACAGGTTAAAGCAAGGCTTTCAGGATAATGCCATGGCCAGGCTAGCTCCAGAGAACCCAATCAAATTTTTCTGTTTCTGATCCTCTTGCTTCTGACTCCCAAGTGCTGGAATTACAGTCATTTGCCACTATGTCTCTCCGTGTGTGTGTGTGTGTGTGTGTGTGTGTGTGTGTGTGTGTGTTGCTAGGGATTGAACTCAGGGCTTAGGCAAACACTGTCAACTGAGATACAAACCCAGCCCTTTCAAACACCTTCTTGCTTATAGATCTATACTATTGATTACTAGTAGTTAACACTGCTAATCAGTCCTGTGGTTTCTTCAATCCTGGCAAGTGCTTTTTCAGTGAGCTGTATTCCCAATAGAGTATTTCTAGAGAAAGTCAAGCTGGGAGTTCCAATAAAAGGTCAGATCATAGATTTCTGTAAATGAGTAAAGAGTTTCTTTTGTAGAAAGAAAAGGGGACTGGAGAGGTGGCTCAGTGGTCAAGAGCACAGGCTGCTCTTCCAGAGGACGTGGGTTCAATTCCCAGCACCCACATGGCAGCTTACAACTGTCTGTAACTCCAGTTCCAGAGGATCTGACACCCTCACACAGACATACATGCAGACAAAACACCAATGCACATAAAAGAGAAAGGAAAGGAAGGAAGGAAGGAAAAGGGGTTCAGAAAAACATTTTCTATATAGTCTGGTCAGATATCCTGGAGCATTTGGAAAGCCAGGCTTCTTGTAGAGGTCAAAACAGGGAGCCTTGTGAGGCATCATCACATAGTAGCCACACAGTAAGCAGGAAGGCTTCTGCCAGGTGAAGCCCAGGTCCATAGGTTCATACGTAAGATTGGCAGGGTTCAAAGTAGAGAATCAACACAGGTTCCCTGTAGTCAGAAGGTCCCAGGAAACCTTCCAACTACAGTTCCCTGCTATTACTTCTGATGGGATCTTGCTGTGTAGACCAGGCTTTGTTTGTTTGTTTGTTTGTTTGTTTGTTTGTTTTGAGACAGGGTTTCTCTGTGTAGCTTTAGAGCCTGTCCTGGAATTCACTCTGTAGCCCAGGCTGGTCTTGAACTCACAGAGATCTACCTGCCTCTGCCTCCCGAGTGCTGGGATTAAAGGCGTGCGCCACCACCGCCCTGCCCAGGCTGGCTTTTTGCAATCAATTAATTTGATGTGTATGGTGGCTTGCCTACCTGTATGTCTATATTCTGTTTGCATACCCGGTGCTGAAGGAGGCCAGAAGAGGGTATCAGATCCCCTGGAAATAAAGTTAAAGGTGCTTGGGCATTAAACCTGGGTCCTCTGGAAGAGCGCCAGTGTTCTGGCCTGCTGAGCCATCTTTCCAGCCCCCTCCCTTCCCTTTTTGTTTTTGAGACAGGGTTTCCCTATGTCGCCCTAGCTGGCCTAGACTAGGCTGGCCTTGTATCCATAGAGATCTGCCTGCCTCTGCCACCCAAGTGTGGGGATTACAGTCAAGCATCACCATGCCCTGCTGAGAAAGAACTTCCTGAACAAGTTCCAAACAAGTCTGTGTTGCAAGGTGGATCCCGGGTTCCTGCTGATAGCACAGGGTGAGGCAGGAGATTGAATAGGACTATTGTGCCAGGCAGTAGTCAGGGCTTATTGCTGACAGGGAAGCAAGAGCTCCACATGATCAGAGTTCCTGAAGGAAATGAGGATGGCAATTTCTACAGAGAAACGTCAGGTCGGTACAAGTCAGAAACGAGTTTATTACAAGTGGGCTCTATTTAAGATGCTTCATGGAGGACAGGGAGTTAACCCAGTGGCATGCCAGGGATGTTCCTGCCTGAGGTCCAGACAAGACCCACAGAGAGGTTAAGGCTCACATAGAGGGTGGGTGGTACAGGAGCTTTTTAATTGTGTGTGGCCCAAGATTCCTAACTGGGCTAAGGTCGGAGCTGGTGCGCCTATCCAGGACCAGAATGGATTTCCCTGTGGATCATTACAAGGCTCCCTTCCAGGTGTAGTGGCTCATGCCTGAAGTCCCAGCACCTGTGAGGCTGAAGCAGGAGGATTGCCACGTGTTCAAGGTCAGTCTGAATACATCTGGAGCAGAAAGCCAGCCTGGGTTACATACAGAGTGAGACCCTGTGTCAGAAAAATCGAGAAAAACAAAACAATTAGGTGGAAGCTTGAAGTACACAGCAAGTAAGAACAGGGAGGGAGAGATGGGGAGACGGGAATAAGAAAGGCAAGAGAGCCGGGTGGTGGTGGCGCATGCCTTTAATTCCAGCACTCGGGAGGCAGAGCCAGGCGGATCTCTGTGAGTTCGAGGCCAGCCTGGTCTACAGAGTGAGTTCCAGGACAGGCACCAAAACTACACAGAGAAACCCTGTCTCGAAAAACAAACAAACAAAAGAAAGGCAAGAGAGAGGGAGGAGTAGAGGGAAGAAGAAGGGGGAGAGGGAGGGAAAGAGGGAGATGGAAGAATGGAGGGAGGGAGAGGGAGAGTGCTTTCTCACACACACAGACACACACACACACTCACACACCAGTGAACAAGAGGTCTAGGTCTATAGAGTCTCAGCTGGCCTGTATTTCCTGCACTCACTCCTATGAGGGGGTGAACCTGGGATCTCTTATCAAGATAAAGCTAGAAACCTATGTAACAGCAGTTCTGAGTAGAATTGCTATTCCGATAAGGGGTGTCTGCAAGGTGTGAGAGCTGAGGGTTGAGCTGCTTTGGGGGCCAGGCATATATATATATATATATATATATATATATATATATAGCTTTTATAAGGCCATTCTGGACACTCTTCTGAAAGGAATATAAACTATTGTGATTTTTTTTTGAGATAGAATCTCTATATATCTCAAGGCTGGGTTTGCATTCACTACTTAGCTCCAGCTAGCCTTGAACTCATGACAATACTACTGCTTCAGCCTCCTGAGGTCTGGGATTACAGGTGTGAGTTGCCATACCTGGCAGCACTCAGTGGCACTAATCGACAGGGAGTTGGCCCTGTGGTGAAGAGTTAGGTACCCACAGTGTGTTAATTTCTGTGTCTCCATAGCTCTCGTGTGGGGTTCCAAGGGAAAACATCTCTATTAATACAAATAAAACTGATTTGCAGGACTGGGGGCAGTCACTCCATTCCAAACCTACTCCTTAAACTCAGGGTGGTTAGGCAAGATACTTATCAGATCCAGATGTGCTGTGGAATGTTCTGTATGACAAATGTGTTGCTAATAAAACACTGATTGGCCAGTGGCTAGGCAGGAAGTATAGGCGGGACTAACAGAGAGAATAAAAAGAACAGGAAGGCAGAGGGAGTCACTGCCAGCCACGGCCAGGACAAGCAGCATGTAAAGATGCCGGTAAGCCACGAGCCATGTGGCAAGGTATAGATTTATAGAAATGGATTAATTTAAGATATAAGGACAGTTAGCAAGAAGCCTGCCACGGCCATACAGTTTGTAAGCAACATAAGTCTCTGTGTTTACTTGGTTGGGTTTGAGTGGCTGTGGTACTGGCAGGTGAAAGAGATTTATCCTGACCATGGGCCAGGCAGGAAAACTAGCCACACAGACGTCACTTTTTTATTAGTAAAATGAATATGAATAGACTTTCTTCAGGCATTATGAACTAAAGTAGTCCTTTTTAAAAAAATATTTTTATTTCATGTGCATTGGTGTTTTCCCTGCATGCATGTCTGTGTGAAGGTGTCAGATTCCTTGGAACTGGAGTTACAGACAGTTGTGAGCTGCCATGTGGGTGCTGGGAATTGAACCTGAGTCCTCTGGAAGAGTAGCCAGTGCTTTTAACCACTGAGCCATCTCTCCAGCCCTAGTTTTTTTTGTTTCTTAAGGCAGGGTTCCTCTGTGTAACAGTTCTGGCTGTCCTGGAACTCGCTTTGTAGACCAGGCTGGCCTTGAATTCAGAGATCCGCCTGACTCTGCCTCCGCCCAACTAAAGTAGACCTCCTTGAACTGTGAGTTAAGACAATATGGAGCTGTGGGTGTGGTGGCCCACACTTTTAATCCCAGCATTGGGGAAACAGAGATGGGTAGATTACTCTGAGGCCAGCCTACTCTACATATTGAGTTCCAGGCCAGCCTGGGCTACATGATGAGAGACCCTGTCTCAAGACAAAAGAAGAAAACAAAACAAAAGACTGAATGTGGGCTTGCATAACTGAATGTGGGGGTCATGAAAAATTTGGTGACAGTAAAACATTTCTGAATGTTTAATGGCCAAAAGTTAATCCAAAAGTATATCCATTGTGTTTGTGGCAACACTTGCTTGCGTGGCATCATAGTGTTGTGGGGTATCCACCTGAGAAGACTGCTCAGACATGGGCTTAAGCCAGCAGAAAGGCTTTATTAGTCAGCTGGTCACTACACTGTTTGGGATCCCAGTGTAGTCCCGAGCTTTTCTCAGGGTGAGCTTTTAAGCAAAAAATCTATGTCCTGGGTTGACACACTTCAGTTAACAAGAACAGTTAGCCAGAGGCAGAACTACAGAAGCCAAAAAGCAAGGTTAGTACATTTAGAGAGTTTCCCAGAACTATATGGACTTCGGTGGATTAGGCCTCTGTTTTCATTTTGGCAGGTGGTGCTGTCCATGTGCTGAATGGTTCTTCCATCATGGAGTCAGTTGTGCTAAGGTCTGGGGAACTACTAAGATCTGGCGTCCTGTTACAATAGGACTTCAATGCAGTCCTGGTTTCTTACTATCATTCTTTAACATGCAAATATCAAATTAATATGTGCCAGGCCTCATGGCACCGGTCTGTAATCCCAGGCACTTGGGAAACTTAGATATGAGCATGACAAAAACAAGACTTAGTGAGAGTCTACCTCAAAAGATAAAAAGATGGGAGGCAGATAAGAGAGCGTGTGGGGAAACGAGTAATCAGAGATAATTATATACATGTGTGAGCAAAATAAACATAAAAAGGAAAAAAAGGCTGGCACTATAGCTCAGTGGTGGGGTGCCTGCCTCTCATGAATTAGACTGAGTTCAGTCCCCAGCATTATATTGTATTAGAATGTTTGACTTTAAAAAAATATTGCGGTTGACAGGCATGGTGGCGCATGCCTTTAGTCCCAGCACTGGGGAGGCAGAGGCAGGTGGATCTCTGTGAGTTTGAGGCCAGCTTGGGCTACAGAGTGAGTTCCAGGATAGCTGGAGCTATGTAGACAGATCCTGTTTCAAAAAAAAAAAAAAAAACAATTAGTGCTTGAGTGGGGTTGGAGAGAGAGCTCAGAGGTTAAGAGCACTGGCTGCTCCTCTAGAGGACTCAAGTTCAGTTCCCAGCACTCATATAACAAGCAGTAAGTTACTCCAGTTCCAGGGTATGTGACACCATCTTCCCGTTTCTGTGGGCACTAGGCATGCATATGGTTCACAGACCTATGTGCAGACACTCATACACATAAAATAATACATTTTAAAGATGTAAATTACTATTTGAAGTGCTAACTTGAGTTCATTTTTAAAAGCCATTAAGTAAATTTTGGTTTAGGATTAGGACAGCATTTCCAACAACTTCTTTTTTTTTTTTTTTTTTTTTTTTGGTTTTTTTTGAGACAGGGTTTCTCTGTGTAGCTTTGAGCTGCCTCCCGAGTGCTGGGATTAAAGGCGTGCGCCACCACCGCCCGGCCAAAACTTTTTTTTTTTTTCGATTAATTGATCAATGATGGGTGATTGATCAATCATCAAATCGATCGTTAGTGATGTCATCAGATCAGCGGATCAGTCGGGATCCGAACTCGCCACCTCACACACCACAGCACAGTCGCCTAACCTCAGAGCCACCTCTCAGGGTCGCTCCAACAACTTCTAAAATGACCCTAAACATACTTCTTTTTAAAAAATTACATTTATTTATTTAGTGTGTGTGTGTGTGTGTGTGTGTGTGTGTGTGTGTGTGTGTGTGTAGGTCAGAGTTGTGAAAACTTGCACAAGTCAGTTTCCTCCTTCTATTATGTGGGTCCCCCAGATTGAACTCACTCATCAGGCTTGGCATCAAGCACCCCCCTGTTGAGCCATCTTGCTAGCGCAGGCTTAAATACAATTCTCCCATTTCGTACTACATAGTTATTTGAAGTGGCATTCTCAGCACTGATAATAAGCTCAACATAAACTTCATACAGTTTCAGGTATTCAGCCAAGACTTCTTTTGTATGTGTGTGAAGGTCAGAGGACAGTCTCTAATGTCATTCCTCAGGCACCTTCCACCTCCTGTTTGGGACCTGACATCTTATTAGCCTGGAACTTCACAAAGTAGGCTAGGCTAGCTCACCAGTGAGCTCCACGGATCCTCCTGTTTTTCCCTTCCATCTCACCAGTGTTGTGATTACATGTGCAGGCTACACTACCTGGCTTTTTACATGGGTTCGAGGATTTGAACTCGGGTCCTCGCATTTGCAAGGCAGATGATTTACTGACTATACCATCTTTCCTGTTCCAAGATTTAATTCTCTATGTAAAAATAAATATCTTGTTGTGGGGTGGTGGTGGCACGCCCCTTTAATCCCAGCACTCGGAGACAGAGGCAGGGGGATCACTGAGTTCAAGGCCAGCCTGGGCTACAGAGAGAGTTCCAGGACAGCCAGGGCTACATGGAGAAACCCTGTCTCAAAAAACAAAAACAATAAATAGATATCTTGTTAGTATGAAAATTTGCTTTCATTTTTGATAAATGATATGTATACTGAAGAATTGTTTTAAATAGCTTCATGATTTTTTTATCAGTACATGATTTGTTTGTTTTGTGTTTTTGAGACAGACTTTCTCTGTGTAGTTTTGGAGCCTGTCCTGGAACTGGCTCTGTAGACCAGGCTGCCCTTGAACTCACAGGGATCCACCTGCCTCTGCTCCCTGAGTGCTAGGATTCAAGGCTGTGCCAGGACCACCCGGCTTGTTTGTTTGTTTGAACTTCTTTATTGACTCTTTGAGAGTTTCACGTTATGCATCCCAATTCTACTCACCTTGGTCCCATTTCCTTCTGTCCCTCCTGCGGTGCCTCCCCACAAAAGAAAACAAAACACAGCCAGCCAGCCAGCAAGCAAACAAAACTAAGAACAAAACAAAACAAAAACAACAAAAATCCTCTTCTTTCCTACCTACAACGCCTCTTCATTGGTCCTGGGGGCATTGGAAGCCTCCGTGTGCCATATAGTATATACCCTTTTGTCCAATCGGCTTTACTAGCAAATGTTCATTACAATGGGTCACTGGTCTGGTTCAAGGCCTCTGGGTTCTGGTACACCATTACCACTGGATCCTCACCAGAACTCCTCTGGGATATCCTGTCTACCTAATTTATTTTGTTTTGTTTTTGAGAAGGGGTTCATGTATCCCAGGCTGGCCATGAACTTAATAGGCAGCCAAAGATGACCTTGATTTTAGGATCTTCCTGCCTCTACCTTAGAGGGAAAAAGACCAGACAACCTGTCGCAGCTATGTGCTAAGCTGTGTGGCCTTGGGTTGAAAGGATCAAGCAGACACCATAACAGGGTGCTCAGTGGTCTCTCAGAGATCAGGCCTCAGTTTCAGTTTCCTGAGACTTGAGCAAGCAGTCTCTGGGAGGGCCATGAACAAAAGATATAGTCCTTGCAGTAGCTCCCTTTCTGCACGTACTCTGACTATTCAAGGTTCAGCCAGTTGTTTACTGTCTGGGACCCCTCACCAACTTAGAGCCACGTGCATGGGTCAATGTGAACATGTGAGGCCAGCCAGCCTCCATGGCAGCTCATGGACAGAGCCTGGGACTTGTCCAGGTCTGCCCAAAAAAACGATAACTGTAACCTCCAAACAGTAAATTCTAAGGTTACACACCCTCGCCCAATCATATGACGCAAAGGCTTGTACCACCCTGCTTGCGGTTTTTCCCTTTAAAAACCCCTCATTCTGAGAGCTCAGGGCCGTCCTCCACCACCTGCTGCATTGGAGTGTTGGACACGGACCAAGCCCTGCCTTGCTTGTTATCAATAAACCCCTGTGTGTTTTGCATCGGATATTGGTTCTGTGATGGTCTTGCCCAGGGGTGGTGGGGTGGTGTTGGCGGCGGCGGCGGCGGCGGTGTCTCAAGACATGGGCACAACAGGGTGAGTCACTTTACCTACTTGTTTTAGAATGTCCCCAACTTCAAAGTATGTTATCTTCTAAATATTCATTAATTTCCTTTAAAATATTTTCATTTTTAAAGACTTACCTATTTTTACCTTATGCAGATGAGTGCTTTGCCTACATGTATGTATGTACACTGTATTCCTAGTGCCCTTGGAAGCCAGAAGAGGGCACCAGATCACCTGGAACTGGAGTTACAGCTGCTTGTGAGCCATCACGTGGGTGCTGGGACCCAAACCTGGCTCCTCTGCAAGAGCAGCAAGTGCTTTTAACTGCTGAGCTGTCTCTCTATAGCCATTCTCCCAAGTTATTAAATGACATATTTCACTTTGGGGGGACAGTTCACCCAGTTTAATACGAGTGGGGAGAGGTACTTGGCAGTGTGGCACTCCCCACCTATGAGGTATTAAATTCATAAGCCATTTTTAAATTTTAGTTTCAATTTTATGTGCATGGGTGTTTTGCTTGCATGCACTTCTGTGCACCACTCGTGTGCCTGGCATGCACTTCTGTGCACCACTCGTGTGCCTGGCATGCACTTCTGTGCACCACTCATGTGCCTGGCATGCACTTCTGTGCACCACTCTCGCGCCTGGTGGTTTCCCTGTGAGGCCAGGAGAGGGTGGAACTGGAGTTACAGGAGATTTCGAGAAACCATGTGAGTGCTGGAGATCCAACAGGGTCCTCTGGGAGAGTGGTGTGCTTACTAGCTGAGTGCTCTCTCCGGCCTCCAGAGGCTACTTTTGTGTCATTGTTTTGAACCCTTGACTTGCCTGTCACCAGCTTTCCAAACCCTGGGATTACAGATCTGAGCCTTTACACAAAGCTTTGTTTTAAGATGTGTACTACCCCAGGCAAGCCTCAAACTAATGGCAGTCTACCTGCCTCATCCTTGCAAGTGCTGGGATTAGAGGCTTGAGCTACCACATGTCCTGTTTGAGAAGATGTTTCATGTCTCAGAATCATAAAAACCTAGACCCACTCAACCACAATTTTTTTTTCTTTTTTTAAAAGGAAGAGTCAGGGATGATGGGTTCACAACACGCCCCCATGGTTGGGCGTGTTTGCATATGCCCGGCGGACCTGGACACTTCCGCCTAGCCAGTTCCAGGTCAAGATAGCCATTTCCGGGTCAAGGCGTCTCGCATGACTTTGCCTGGTTATGTAAGCGCGCAATGCAACCATGTGATCTACGCACATGCGTGGAGTAGTTACGTCAACCTGTATACGTACCTACGCCACCCAGCCTTTATAAGCCGGCACCATATTCCCAGCTCCCTCTTCTTCTTCTTCTCTACACACGTGTCTTCCACAGGCCTGGGCACTCTCTGTCCCTTTTATCTTAATAAAACTCTTATTAGCGGATTCTGTCGTGTTTCGTGATATTTCCTCGCAGGGTAAGAGCGCCGCAAAATAACTAACATCAGGTGCCATGACTCGGGGTCCCTTCATCCTTTCCATTTCCTACAGGGCAGCAGGCTGAGCTGAGTTAAGGCCCAGGGAACACATTTGAGCTTCCCATCTAATCCACTCTTTCCCAAGACTGTCTTCTGGCCCAGGGAGGAGGGTCCCTACTTCACAGAGGGACAGTATGGATTTTGACAGCTCCACAAATGTACACAAAGTTGCTCACATCGTCATCCCTAAGACACACAGTGACATGACACATTCTACATGGTACACACATGCCCATACATACATATTCAGAGACTGGCAGAGAAATAACTGCCATTGCCAGAGCAACAGAGACATTATGAGACACACATTGTGGTACAGTTTGAAAATGAAATGTCCTACACAAGCTCATCTATTTAAACATTTGGTCCTTAGCTGGTGGCACTGTTCTGGGAGGTTGTGGGGCCTGACTGGTTGGGGTGACTTTTATGGGTTATAACTGTTTCTAGTCTTAGTCTCTACTTTTCTGTTCTGGCTGTCATGTGAAGAGTCTTGCCATAGTTCCCATCCCCGTGATAGCGGCTGTGCTTTATTGTGATGTATTGGAATCCATTGGAAACCATGAGCCAAAATAAATCCTCCCCACATACGTTACAAAATACTATCAGGTATTGTGTAACAGCAACAAGAAAAGTAACTGCCATGAATTGTCATAGCCATAGTATTGTACCTCATGCATAGTTCTTGCTCAGTGTTTGTGATGTCACACTGTCGCCCAGAGTCATGCACAACCACACAACTACCTCACCTATCTCATCGCCTGTCATTGTACACACTTTGCTACGTGCTGTTATCCTGCAGCTTGGTGACACCCTTGCCATCTCATGCCACCTCACCCACAATTCATACGCCATCTTACAATGACACATGGAAACATTGGGTGCTGTCCACGAAACTTCATATACACAGTTATGTTGATGTATCATGATTTTCAGTTGTGAAATATTATGCCTGCCACCTCATCCAGGCTCATGTATTCATACATTTCAGTTGGCTTCTGTCGTCAAAGAACCAGACACACCACTCCACACCCTCACCTGACACTGACATTTATTTAGCCAAACACAGACTTGTGGCTCTAGTTTCGGGTCGTTGGTGGTTTTATTTTACAAAATCTTCGAAGGTACAGGCAAGATGTCCGGGGCCAATAGAGTTGGGCTGTAAAGAATGATGGCTCCAAGAGGGGGGACATGGGCATGGTGGCAGAGGCCTGTAATCCCAGCATTCTGGAACTGAGGCAGGAGGATCTCAAGTTTGAGTCTATCCTGAACTACATAAGGAACTGAAAGCCGCCTGGGCTACAGAGTGAGACCCTGTCTCAAAACAAAACAAAAATACAAAAACAAAAATGTCAGGCATGTCAATAATGCCTATAATCCCAGTACTTGGGGGGTAGAGGCAGGAAAATCAGGAATTAGGGGTCACCCTTAGCTACATAGTTCATGGTCAGCCTGGGCTACAGAAGATCCTGTCTCAAAAAAAAAAAAAAAAAAAAAGAGGGGACACCTTCTCTGCCACAAGGCCAAGGCCATTTTGTGTACCTTCAAGAGCTGAGGGGAGCCACCACAGTGGTGTTGGTGGTAGGAGGCACAGGCCCTGCGGGGAAGGAGGCTGTAGGCGATCCCAGCAGAGGTCCAGAGAAAGGCATAAGATGGCTGACGGGGCCCGACAGCACCACAGGTGCCAGGCCCTGGTAGAGATGAGCAGTACCTGCAGTGCCCAGTGTCAAGCCTGGGGCCACTTCCCCACAATTCCCACTAGTGCTGCCACCAGCTACCACCATGAAGCCACCAGCTGGTCCTTCAGCTGCTCCTGCTCCTCCCAGACTTGACCCTCGCTTCTTTTTCCCCTTTCCCGAGGCCTTGCGGTTCCTAGTCTGAATTCCATCCTTCCGCATGGTCAATGGTCGGTTCACCTGTAGAAAGGGAGACCACAGGGCTGCTAGCTCCAGCCCTTTGTGTCTATACATCTGGGCTAGGGACATCCTCTCAACCCCGCTTCCTTAAGAATAGGGAATGAATTCAATGACTAGGATGATATACTGCCTGGCGTAGAGAAACCTGTGGTTGTGGGTGAGGCCCTGAGCTCGGAATATCCTCCTAGACCGGCAAGAGGTACCCAAGACTTAGAGCATGGGAGTGAAAGGTAGTGGAGGGAGCAAGAAGAAAAGGGAGAAAGAGGAAGGATGGAAAGGAGGCATGAGGTGGAAAGAGTGGATGAGAGTGAGGAGAAGCGAATGGAGAAAGAAATGACAAGAAAATGGCGAGAGAAGAGGAAGGAAAGACAGGGTGGAAGAGAA
This sequence comes from Peromyscus attwateri, assembly GCA_902168425.1. NCBI lineage: Eukaryota > Metazoa > Chordata > Mammalia > Rodentia > Cricetidae > Peromyscus > Peromyscus attwateri. The sequence goes on from CABHPP010124370.1 coordinate 27,872, forward strand.
AGTTGAAGGCAGATCAGGACCGAGTGAGGAGCAGGGAGCGTGGGCTGAGGACACCATGCCGGAAGGACCGGAAGCACCATGCAGGAGGGTGTCACCTGGTGTAGCTTGTAGTAGAGGCCACAGGCATTGCACACGGGATCTCCACTGGCATTTCTCCGCCAGAGTGTTGTGGTGGTCGTTTGGCAGTTAGTGCATTGAGTGCCTGCCCGTTTGCTGACAATCTGAGGGACAAAAGGACACGAGATCAGTGACCCGGGATGTGGAAGTCGGGGACAGGGGCTTACAGAACCTGAGAAAAGGGCTGAAGGGGTGGGAGTCACATTGAAGGTAAGGATTCCTGTCCGGGATAAGGAGCTTATTTATTATTTTTAGTTTGGTTTTTCAAGACGGGTTTCTTTGTGTAGTCCTACCTGTTCTGGAACTTGCCTCTATAGACCACGCTGGCCTCGAACTCACAGAGCTCCACCTGCCTCTGCCGCCACCACTGTCCAGCAAGGACTTCTTTTTTGTTGTTGTTGTTGTTTTTTGTTTTTCGAGACAGGGTTTCTCTGTGTAGCTTTGCGCCTTTCCTGGATCTCGCTCTGTAGACCAGGCTGGCCTTGAACTCACAAAGATCCGCCTGCCTCTGCCTCCCGAGTGCTGGGATTAAAGGCGTGCGCCACCACCGCCTGGCAGGACTTCATTTTATAATGTGTGAGACCCCTTCCATCTGTTTCTCATCTTTGGCCACATATCTGAAGCTCTTGGAGGAAGTCAGGTGTGCTGACTCATACCTACCATCCTGACGGTCAGGAGACAGACAGGAGGCCCACAACAAATTAAAAAAGCAGTCTGATATGCAGAGTTCCAGGCCAGCCAGGGCTACATAGCAATGCCCCATTTCAAACAAAAACCAAACCAAACCAAACAATTTCTTAGGAACCTACAAAACTTCTCGGAGCTGGGGGTGTAATTCTATGGTGGAGTGCCTGCCTAGCATGTATGAGGCCTTGGACTCCATCCCCAGCACAAAAACCAAAATCCTGTTGCCTAGTTCAGTGAAGTCATGACTTCTAGAAGAAGAGATCCAAGGAGACTACAATGTAAACCATGAGTAAAAAGCCTGCTGTTAAGGATGAGGGTGAGGCTTTTCACGCAAACGTGAGAACAGGGTTTCTGTTTGAAGCCTGAAAGGGTAGGTAAAGGATGGGGGGTTCTAGTTCAGAGCAGGGTTCCTGCATAGGAAAGGGATAGGGATGAGGGCAAGTATACTATGTGTTGGAGACAATTCTGAGTTGGGCAGGGGTTCCTGTAGCATGGGAGAATATGGACTCTGGGCTGGAACTCATCTCCTCCACAGGTCAGGCTAACCCCTGGTCTTACCAGACGCTTCTTGGGTCGGATGAGAGGCCGGTTCTGGCCATTCATCTTGTGATACAGGCCACAGGCGTTGCACAGGTAGTGACCTGTTCTATCCCTTCGCCACAGTGGAGTAGCCGTTGCTCCGCAGTTCACACACTCTCTGGCCTCTGGTAGGAGAACCGAGAGAAAAAGTTGAGCATTAACTCAGTTTAACTTTGCCTTGAGCTACCTAGCCCAACTCGACCTCCCTGTCCCTTTCTCAGAGCCTCACCACAAGGGGCCAAGGGGAGGCTTCCGTGAAACTTGGGGGAAGAATAGGCTGCTGAACTGAGAGGGCTCCCAGTGGGAGAGAAGAAAGGACCGGGAAAGTCAGGTCCCCCATAAGCACTGCTGGTGACGGGCAACGATGCGGGCAGTGCAGTCCCCAGGGTCAGCAGGTCTGGACTCAGCCGCTCTGTCTTCAGGGTTTCCAAGAAGGTGGTGCTGGTCTTCCCATCCGGGTCTTCCAGCGTCTGGGGAGGGGCATCCTCGTGGCTGGGGCATACAGTTGAAGCAGGGTAGAGGCCCGTCTTGCCGTAGGCCCAGCTGGCATAAGGTGAGCCCCCTGGGATTCCCTCCATACAGTTGAGAAGTGGGTAGACCTGAAAGACTGTTGGAGTGGTATGGGGGTGGGGGGGGGGGCGGGAGGGAGAAAGAGATCAAGAAACCTAAGGTAACCCTGCTTTTAGAATGCTATGGTGTCCATCAGTCCCAACATGGCAACTAGGTTTCCAGTCTTCCCACAAGAGTTTCTTGATGCGACTCCTGGATTGTAAGCCTCTCTGGTCACTATAGCAACGATAACAGCCTCCATCCCTTCCTGTCTGGGATTCGAATGACTGCTGTTGGGATCGAGAGGCTGCGGGTCACCTGACACCTAAAGTGAGCTAGTTAGTACACATTTCCAACCTTGCTTCTTAGTGTGTCCTTCCAGAAGGGCAGACAGAGAGGAGTACTGGTGTGTGGCCCTGGGGGATGGGTCAGTACATCCATACACAGAGCTTCTGTTTGCAAGATGACCTGGTAGAATTGTGAACTAGCTAGTGACCTCTGTGGCGACCCCTAGAGCCCCGAGCCAGTGCCAAGGCAGCCCCCCAATGGTTACCTGGAGAGTGTCTATAGGCCTCGGTGTCCCTGTAGTAGGCCAGAGCAGTGGCTGCAGCCGTGCCTGTGTTCGGGGAAGTGGAGGCTGCTGCATCCAGACCCTCAGGCCCGGAGGAGAAGAACCCTCCCGAATCTGGTGTTGAGGACACCAGGGCAGAATCCACAAACTGTGGCAGGGGTTCTGCGGTCCCCAGGGCTCCTAGGCCAGGAAAATCCATGGAGATGCTGGGGTTTAACCTGTGAGGACAGGAGTAGCTGTCAGACACCGCGGAAATCCTTTCTCCTCCCCAAGGCGGCACCGGGCCTTTCTCCTTTCCATCTCCCAGCTGCTTTTCCTCTTCCCTTTCCTCCCTTCTCATGCTGTCACCTCGCCTGTCTCCTTCCATCCTCGCTTCCCGTCCGTCTTCCTCATTCTCCTCGGATTGTCTCACTTTCTTCCTCCGCAACTACTACTCTTCCGCCCCTTCTTCCCTCTTCTTCCTCTCCTCCCCCGTCCACCCTCCCACTCTTGCATCTCCATGTCTTCTCTCTTCCCCTTTTCCCGTTTCCACGGTCTTCTGTCGCTTCCTTTCTCCAGTCTCTCTCCTCCTTCTTGTTCCCCTTTCTTCCGTCCCCTCCTTTCTTCCCCAGCCCCTCCCTTGCATGTTTCTCTTCCTCTTTCTCTATCTCCTCTTTCCTTCCTCCTCTCTCCGTCTCCTCTCCACCTTCCAACCTTCCTCTTTCTCCTCCTCTCTTTTCTCCCATTCTTCCAGTCCTCCTTCTCTACTTCCTCTTTTTATTCCCTCTTCCCCTTCCTTTCTCCTCTTCTGTGGAGGCAGAGTGCACAGCTAAGGTCCTTGGACCCCTTGACAGCTCCCTCAGGACTTTGGGGTTCACCCTTCTGTGCTCCCCAACTTCATCCCTATCTGTTGTATCTTGCCATCTGACTTTCTCAGAAACCCCGTGGTTTCCGGCTGAACCCCCCTCCCCCACCTCAGTTATGTCTGTAGACAGAGGGCCCCATTAGTTCCTCCCTGCTCTATGGGGGGTCAGTACCCCTGCCTCCACGCCGCTTATCTCTGCCATCCCCGCCCAACTTTTGAAATCACCCCAAAGCTACTGGCTTCCTCTGAGGAGAGTGACAGGTGGGAGGTGTTCCCACCCTGGTATCCTCCCTCCAGGGAAAAGGGTCTGTTTTCAGGAAGCTTCAAGTCTCCCCACTCCCAGACCTCAGTTTCCCCATCTGCTAAGAGCTGAGCGATGATCCTTTCCCTCTGTCTTATATTGCATGTCTGTGTCTTTGGCTCTCTGTCTCCCTGGGCCTCTCCCTCTGCTTCCTTTCAGGGCTGACCATTTTCCCTACATCATTCTATGCTTCTAGGATGCACCTATGGAAAAAAGATGTTATCTTTGTGTGTTTATGTTGTGTGTGTGTGTGCGTGCGCGCGCGCATGGGGAGGACAGAGGACAACCATGGGTGTTGGTCCTCACCTTCCACCTTTTCAAAGGTCTCTTCATAGTTTCTACTGTGTACATACACTACGATAGGCCTGTGAGTTTCCAGTGATTCTCCCCCACCCCCCATTTCCCCAGAAGTATGCTGGGGCTACTGATGCGCATGCTACCGTGTCCGTATGGATTTGGGGGATTTGAACTCAGGTTCTCACACTTATCAGCAAGAAGTTTATCCACTGAGCCATCTCCCCAGCCTCCTAGGGTGTATGTGCCCTCTCTCTCAGTCTTATACATTTGTGCCCCCCACCTTCTTTTCTCCGTCCATGTGTCTCTCTCTCTAATCTTTCTATTTCTTTCCATCTTTGCATCTGCCGTGTTTCGGTCACTCTTGCTTTCTCCTATACTCCTAGTCCTAAATGGCTCTCAACTTTTCCAGCTCTGTCTCTCTGTCTCTCAGTGTCTCTTCCTCTTTCTCTCTGAGCCTTGGACTCTCTCTTACTATTCCTACATCCCTCAGTGTGCCTTACTACACCCAGCTCGGGGAAGCAGTCCAGGAGCCTGCCTCTGCCCCGACCAGTGCCCTATCTGGAGGGAGAAGTGGGAACCAGGCTGAGCATAAGAGCACCTTCCCTACCCCTTGGGTAGATCAGCAAGGGCGGGGCCCAGGGCTGGGGACCGTGTCCACCGTCACCTTCTCGACCTCAGAATTCCCACCTTTTTGGACAGTGTCTGCTGGTTTACCTTCCTCCCTTTCCTGCCTCTCTAATCCCGTGTCTGTCTCTCCATGACTCATTCTCCGTCCATTTTTCCTTCTCTCCTTTCTGTTTCTGGCCCTCTCGTTTTCTGTCCATGGCTCTCCTCCTTCCTCCCCTCTGATGGCTATTACTCTTTCATGTGTTTGATGCCTCTTGCTTGTTCTCTCGGTGTCTCTGTCTTGGGTTCCCCAGTTCTCTTTTTGTACCTCCTCTCCTCTCCCTGTCACTCCATCTCCTGGTCTCTGCCACGACTCTTCATCTCCTCACCCACCCATCATCCTCTCCCTCCAGCCTCACTGCCCGCCCCTGTACCTCTCACCTTGGTGGGTTCAGAGCTGCCCACCCCTCCTGTAGCAAGGGCCCACCCTCCACCCCAGTTATCACTCTCCCGACAGAGATAAAGTTTATCTCAAGGCTGGGGGATATGAGAGCTCCTTATCAGCTGCCTCACTAGAGAAAGTGCTGCTGCCCTAACCAGGAGGTACAGCAGCTGCGTCTACAGCTCACCTTGGGCCCAGCCCCTCACCCCAGGTAACAGCCTTACCCCAGGCCTCCGCAAGGGTCCCACGAGCCAGAGGAGCTGAGGCAGGATCTGGGGAGCAGATGTACTACTTAAGGGGTTAGAGGGAGAGTTTGAGAGTCCAGTGTGGAGTTGGAGTCAGAAGTTTGGCTATGGCTATGGAGTTTAGGGGAAGGACATATTGGATTTGAGAAGTAGAGCTGAGCTGAAAAGTTCAGAGACACATTTTGGGTTCAAAAAAATGAGTTAGGAAAACAATGGGGTTAGAGAATTAGAGGTGAAGTTTGCAAAGTTAGAGACGTAGTTTAAAGGTTAGAGAGAGGTTCTGGGGGTCATGGTAAAACGTGAGAGGGACAAGTATTTTTTCTGGGCAGCAATTGGGTTTAGGAGAGAGAGGGACCTGGGCAGATGGGACCATGGCTGACATCTAGAGATGAATTCTGGGAACACAGGAAGAGTGGGAGAAGCCGAGACAGGGTTGGAGTAGCAAAGTGTGGAAAGAGTGGGATTCAGGGGGCAGTTAGGGCTTAGGAAAGACGGCCGCAAGGATCGTTGTGACAGAATAGATTGGCGAAGAGCAGACTTAGTGTCTACAGTAACACACACATTTTGGCCAACAGGTAGGGCAAGGGGCAGTTTGGGGAGGTCAGAGAGAAGAGCCGGGGAGCAAGCATGGGGTCTGGAAGGCAAAGATGGGAACTAAAGCTAGGTTTCCACAGGTCAGAGTCAGGTGTGCTTAGCCAGAAAGAAGGCAGTAGAAACACTTGGGAACAGAAATATGAGTCTTGGGGAAGCCAAAGTGAGTTTTTTTTTTTCTTTTTCGGGAGAACAGAGAGGCAGAGACAAGTTTCAATTAGTGGAAATCAGATTTGGGACAGAGATAAGAGTTTGGGGGAAGGAAGAGTTTGGGGGGTGGTATATTTGGAAGGCCTGGGAGTATGAGGAAGAGAGTTAAGGGGTCACAGGACATAGATAACTTAGAAGGAATGGGAAGAAGCTGGGGGCAGGTAGAGGAAGGTTTGAGGGGAGAGATGGAGGTTGGAAACAGAAGTCTAGGGAGCTGTGGAGGAATTTGGGGATGACCCACACTTTCGGGGCAAGCTATGGGTCAGAAAGCCTGGAGCGGGCTCGGGCAGCAGGCTAGGGTTGCCTTGCTGGAGGCTCTTCGGGAATTGAGACTGACCTGGGCTGGTTGATGCAGAAGGTTCAGCCACCTTAGTGATGTGGTGAGCTCAGTGTGATCCCAAGGGGTGTCCTCCCGGGCCTTGGCCTTTGAGGCTCCCTTCCTCCCTCCCTCCTGCCAGCCCGCCCTCCCTCCCACCCACCTTCTCCCTCCTCTTTCCTCCCCAGGGAGTGGCTGGTGCCCCAGTGGGTGGGGCAGTACAGGGGAGGGGGTGTGCCGCCTACTTGTGGGGGACCTCTTAGTAGTCCCTCCACCCACCCTTCCTCTCTATCCTGTAGATGGTTGGATCCAGTTTGCCTTTGGCTTCTATGGAGTCCAGAGTCTAGTCAAGTCATAATGAGCTCTAGTCAAGAAACACGGAAATATTAAAATAAATTTCGTGCAGCACTAGGGAAAAGCCCCTACGCTATGCCAGGCTATGTGTGGGTTGGACCTGTATGTGTGTGAGCCCTCCTGGATGCCAGGAGAGGAGCGATGTAGCTGTACCCATTTTGCAGGTGAGAAGAATGAGGTTTATAGAGGTTTGGGAGTATTTCAACCAGAACCTGTGGGCCACCTTTATGAACCAGTCTGAGGGACTAGGCCAGGACCGGCGGAGTGAGGGTACATTTCTTTAGTGTTTGGGGCTTGTGCTTGGGGCTTACGCCAGCTCTGGCCTGCTCTGGGGCAGCAGATAAGTCTTATCAGATGGAGGCGACTGTGGCTGTTGGTGCCGCAGTAACAGGCTGTCTTGGGGTTGGGGGGCAGGGTGGGGGATGCACACAGGGACGGTGCCTCAACTTCTTGCCCGCCATACGTTAGAGGCGGGAAACTGAGGCGACACCTAGAGTGGACTCCCTTGTGAGTCCCTGAGGATTGGGATAAGATGGCAAATAGGAGAGATAGTAAGTGACAGACAGAGAGGCAGAGGCAGGAACAGAGATATACAGAAAGAGATGGAAATGAGGAGCCAGAGAGGGACAGCGATAAATAAAGGAAGAGACAGAGACGTGGAAGGAGGCAGAGGGAGGGCGCCTAGAAGAGAGATGTTCAGAGAGCCTGGGATGTTAAACATGTAGGGAGAGTCAAAGAGACAAGATAGGGCAGAGCTGGACGGGAGGTCAAGGAAAGACCTGGAAATGACAGAGGCCTAGGGCACAGAGAGAGAAACGAAGAAGGAAGTTGAGAGGGAGACAGATCTCAGAGGCGAAATCTGAGAGTGGGACCCCCATGGGGGACGGTCTAGGATATGCTCCATGCTGGCGGCGTTGTGTGAGGCTGTGGCTGATGTGATCTGTGTGGCTCTGCTGTCAGCCTGCATTGAGGGGACACACCTCCAACCCTGGTCACTGGATGCCAACGATCCATCCCTGTCTTCTTCCCCCGCTCCACTGGTGCCTCCCACCCACATCAACCTTCATCGGTAGATGTTGGGCACTGTTTCTGTGTAAAAACCGTCACACACACTTGGATTCGCCGGGGAGACTGAGACTCCGAAGGAAAGGCAAGGGTGATGCCATGAGTCAGTAGGGTCAGTCAGCCTGCCTACCAGCCTATTCCAGAGGAGCTGATCTTCTCATCCTGTTTCTGTGAAAACCATTGTCCCCGTAGGCTTTAAAAATGGGAGGCTGGCCAGGCGGTGGTGGCGCACGCCTTTAATCCCAGCACTGGGAGGCAGAGCCAGGCAGATCTCTGTGAGTTCGAGGCCAGCCTGGTCTACAGAGCAAGATCCAGGACAGCTCCAAAACTACACAGAGAAATTCTGTCTCGGAAAAAAAAAAAATGAAAAATGGGAGGCTGTGTCAAACTGCTGTGTGCAACTTTCCTTTGTGGACCCTGATTTACCAGGGAAGGACACAGATCCTGGACCTGGAACTAGCCCAACCATTCTCTTCCAACCCACCCACCTACTAGTTGGGAGACCTAGATGGAATTATTCAAGCGTTACCATTCCCCCATCCCTAATGGCGTAACAATGATAGCTACTTCCATATTGGGGACAATAAATGAATTTGAATGTTAAGTGATCCAGCTGACTTTAATCTCAGTTCTCAGTATATCAAATATTCTAGTTTTTTTTTTTTACTGAGTATTCATGTGAATTTGAAATCTCTAAGTAGAGTATTTTGATTTGTTTACTGGGTGCTTATTGTATGCAAGTGCTAGTCCCTCTCACTTCCCAACTAGCACTGCTGTGAATTCTAGTTGTAATGCTAACAATGTGCTGACACCAATTGATACTAATATTAACTCCAAATTGATGTGCTAATTCTAATAGCAGTGGTTGGCCAACACTATTTTAATTTTTTTTTTCGAGACAAAGTTTCTCTGTGTAGCTTTGGAGCCTGTCCTGGAATTCCCTTTGTAGACCAGGCTGGCCTTGAACTCACAGAGATCCACTTGCCTCTGCCTCCCGAGTGCTGGGATTAAAGGCATGCGCCACCACCGCCCAGCTCACTATTTAATTCTAATCTAAGACTATTATTATTTTTGTAGTGCATAGAACCTAATGCATCTCTCATGTTAGGCAAGAGCTTTGCCACTAAGCTGTATCCACAACCTTAAAACAAATTCTTATTCATTCCAATTCTAAGAAGAACCTCTAGTTCTCAGCATCCCCCCCCCCCCATGCTAGGAATGTAACTCAGGGCCTTGCATACACTGGGCATGTGCTTTGCCAACTGTGCTACACCCCCAGCACCTGATTCAGCTAGAACTTTTACCAGCAGGATCATATCGATAAATAGACCACCAGGAGCAGCATTATTGGTTGGCGGAACGCATGCACATGCTCAGTACTTTTCATGCATAATTCGATTGCATTCTCATCAGAACCTTGTGGTATATCACTACTCTCACCTGCCAGACTGGAGTAGGGGCACAGAAATTAGACTATCCAAGGCCTCTGGTACTTGTCTCAACCCTCACACTGATTGACTGCCTAATTTCTGGGCAAGTCTTCCTCTGCGCTTTTGTTGCATTGCTGCGAAAATGGTTATAATCATAGACTTTCCTTACTCCACAGCAAATGTAACTAAGCTGCACGGTCCCTGCCTGGCACACCATGAATGCTATGCTACGTAAATAATAATTCTCAACATTACTTAGTATTGTTAGCAGAGGCTGTGAGTCTGGGGGTGAGGTGTGGGGGAGCCCCACTGGGAGGGGGAGGCTAGAGGCATGGCCAATAAAATGGTGTGCTAGACTCACATCCCATTTCTTCATTCCTGGAGGCGACAGAGGACTCAGTAAAGGAAATGAAGGGTGGGGAGTAGGGTGCCTCTGAGGCCAGGCCTCACCCCATTCCCTCCCCCATCCCTGTGGAGGGGGTGCAGGCCCAGAAGTCTGTGACCACAGTTCAGCCAGCAGGGAGGCAGCTGGGAAGGCATAGATAAGGGAATCAGCGGGGGCCAGGCTAGGCTTGGGGGAGCCCAGTGCGGGCGGGGGTGGGGTGTCCGGGTTGAAGAGACTTCTCTGTCAGGCTTCCATTTGAGACCCATGCCAATGTCCTTTCTTCCTGGACTCCTTCCTTGACCGTTCCCTCTCCCTCCTGGCATCTTTTGAGGTTCTGGAGCCTCTGTTTGAATCAAGCCATAGACTAAGGCTATCTGGGCCTCTTTGAGACTAGACTTCACTGAGGTGATACAGAGCAGGACTCACTTCGGTAGCACTACCGCAGAAGCAACCAAAACCTGACCAAGGAGTCATGTGTTTGACTTCGGAGTAAAACTGTTAGTTATTATCTCAAGAATTATTTTTAATTGAGACATAACCATTATACATATTTATGGCACAGCACAGTCATTTGATACATGCACATAATGCATGATGATTGAATTGAGATGATTAGCATATCCACTTCCTTAAACACCAAACACCGATGGTTTCTTGGAAGGGGAATCAAGTTGATTATATAGAAGGAAGACTAGGATAATGGTCATTAGAGTCTGGGAAGGGGAGGTTGAATATGTCTAATGCCTTACAGCCCAGTAGGATGACTGGTTGACAACAACCAATTAAATGTAATTAATATTTGTTGTCATTATTTAATGATAAAGAAAATAACACAGAGGACACAGTGGCAAATGTAATCTCAATACCCGGGATGAAGGCAGGAGCATCAGGAGTTCAAGATCATCTTCAGCTACATGGTGAGTTTGAGACCAGTCTAGGGTATATGAGATCTTGTTTAAAAAACAAAAAACAAAAAACAAACAAACAAAAAAAACCAGAAAAAAGTGAGGACCTGGGTTCAATTCCCAGCACCAACATGGGGACTCACAATCATCTACAAATCCAGTTCCAGGGGATCCATGCCTGTCTCACCTTTGTAGGGACCCACATGGTACATATACAGGCAAAACACTCATGCACATAAAAAGAAATACATTTTAATTAAGATGGCCATAGCAACGAATAAAGTGACTAATACAGTGATTGTCGCGTTTATATTTGTGTTCTTCCCAGTGGTCTGTGGTGTTCGTTTTATTCCTTCACTGCCACGTCAAAGCCACCAGCCCTATACAGCCACCAGTGGGGCTTACAGCTCTTGAAATTCTTCCTTTGGCTAATTTTTGTTTTTAGTTTAGAGACAAGGTTTCACTATGTGGCTCTGGCTGGCCTGGAACTTTCTATGTAGACCAGGCTGGCCTTGAACTCACAGAAATCAGCCTCCCCCCACTCTCCCCAGCTGCTAGGACTAAAGGTGTGTGCCACCCTGCCTGGCTCTTGCTTCCTTTGTTTAAAAAGGGTTATTTTAGATTTATTTTTAATTTATGTGTACAGGTGTTTTGCATGTAAGTCTGGTATCTACAAAGGCCAGAAGAGGACATTTGATCTCCTGGAACTGAAGTTACAGATGGTTGTGAGCCACCATGTGGGTGCTGGGAATTGAACTCAGGACCCCTGGAAGAGCAGCCAGTGCTCTTAACCACTGAGCCATCTCTCCAGCCCCAGATTCTTCCATCTTTGAGCTTATTTCTAATTTATAATATAAATTATAAATATGTAGGTTTTTTTTAAGAAAAACAAAACAGGGCCGGGCGGTGGTGGCGCACGCCTGTCATCCCAGCACTCGGGAGGCAGAGGCAGGTGGATCTCTGTGAGTTCGAGGCCAGCCTGGGCTACAGAGCTAGTCCAGGACAGGCACCAAAGCTACACAGAGAAACCCTGTCTCGAAAAACCAAACAAAAAGAAAAAAAAAAAAGCAAAGGACACTGAAGAGAAGCCATTATGCTTATTACTATTATTATTTGGAGACAAGATCTCAATGTAGTCCAGGTTGGCCTCAAACACATTTTCTTGCCACAGCCTCCCAAGTGCTGGGGCCACAGGTGTGCACCCATCATACCCTGAGTGTATTTCTCTTTTTTTTTTTTTTTTTTTTTTTTGGTTTTTTCGAGATAGGGTTTCTCTGTGTAGCTTTGCGCCTTTCCTGGAACTCGTTTTGGAGACCAGGCTGGCCTCGAACTCACAAAGATCCGCCTGCCTCTGCCTCTCGAGTGCTGGGATTAAAGGCGTGCGCCACCACCGCCCGGCGAGTGTAATTCTCTTAAGGAGAGACACTTGTGCCCTTCCTTCTACTCTCAGGCTCTTGAGAAAATGGAGTCAAAGAAACTAGAATTTTCCTGGGACTCTCACCCTAGCAGAAAGAAAAGGCTGGGACTCTAGTGCCAGCTAAAGGGGGAGCTTGTCTCCTGGAGAGAGTTTCACATAATCCCACAGCTTGTCAGATCACCTTGCCAGAGAGACTAGAGCCAAGATCGTCATGTGTCCACGATGGGCAGTACCACACCTTTGACCAGAACTGCTTGCTTATGCATACTCTTGCATTCTCTTTAAACTCAGACCTCTTGTCAGAACTCTGGAAGACAGACTTGGGGAAGGTAGAAGAATTGGGGATAAGGGATGGAGATAAGATCACTAGACCTCTTCGTTGTTTTCCCAATGTGGCCACATTGACTAAATCGCCTTTCTCTGACCCTAGTTGGCACATGGTTGACTGAGCCTGGGTTGTTCGGGCTGCCTGGGCCTAAGCTCTGACCCTAGTTAGACTCTGACCCTGATTATTCTGGGTGTTTTCTTTATTTTAGATTTTTAAATTTGTGTGTGTGTGTGTGTGTGTGTGTGTGTGTGCACATGTGTACCATGTGCATGCAGGGGCTAGAAGAGGGTGTTGGATCCCCTGGTACTAGTGTTTCAGACAGTACTGAGCCACCTGATGTGGATGCTGGAAACTGAACTTTGGTTCTCCACTAAAGTAGCAAGTGCCTTCAGCACAGCCATTTCTTCAGCCCCAGATCTTATTTTCAACATGTATTTTTGTTATCATGGGCCTGCTCTATTCTCTACCTCTGATCTTTGCCAAATTACCAAGTGAAGAAGTACAGAATATAATATCAATAGCACTTGACATTCAACAATCTCAATCCTGCCCCACTCTGAAAATGTTTAAGACTGCCGGTTGTCACTATTCAAATAACAATGACTGAGACCCACAGGTCTTGCTCTTTATCAGATGAGCAAACAATTGAGAAAGAGACATCATTTAAGAGAATTTCATATCAGGGAATATGTAAACTGATGCCATACCTGACACAAGTCACCTTTTATAGCAAGTTAGTACAGCAATTCATTTTCCAACACATTTCTTTCCTCCTCCTTTCCTTCCCCCTTCCTTCCTTCCTTTCCTTTCCCCCTTCCTTTCTTTTTTTTTGTTTTTTTTGCAACAATTTCTCTGTATAACAGTCTAGCTGTCCTGCAACTCACTCTGTAGACCAGGCTAGCCTAAAACTCACAGAGATCCCCCTGCCTCTGCCTCTGTGCTGGGATTAAAGGCGTGCACCACCACAAAAGGTTCCAAAACATTTTCTATACTAGAAAAGTACAAAAAAAATTACATTAAAATAGCTGTTACTAGAAGCCAGGCGGTGGTGGCTCCTGCCTTTAATCCCAGCACTCGGGAGGCAGAGCCAGGCGGATCTCTGTGAGTTCGAGGCCAGCCTGGGCTACAGAGCGAGATCCAGGAAAGGCACAAAGCTACACAGAGAAACCCTATCTCAAAAAACCAAAAACCAAAAAAAAAAAAAAATAGCTGTTACTAGGCACGGGGTGGGTGTGTGTGGGGGGGAGGTTCCCTTCCAACTTAATGCCAATGGGAATGAAATGGACAGAGAAAGGGACACTTCAAGCAGCCATGAATTGAACAAAGAGGAGGCATGGATTGGGGAAACAGGAAGAAAGAGCAGTGCTGAGTGAGACAGGAGGCCAGTTCTATAAACAAGAGTCCATCTTTCTTACTGCCCCCAACAAAGTCTCCCTGTAGCCCAAGTACAGCTGTAATTCACTGTGCCCATGCTAACCATGAACTCAATCCTGCCTCATACTCCCAAGTGTTGGGATTAGAGGCAGGATCGACACATTTTCCTCTCCCACCTTTTTTGGAGACAGATCTCTTTAACGCTGGCTCTGAGCTTAAAATCTTCCTGCCATCCCCCCCTCCTGTTGTAGATTTAAGCCTGTGTCACCCTGACAAACACCCTCTTTTTTCTCATGCAGGGTTTACTAGAAGGTTAGGGTCTACTGGTTTTTTCATTACCCATTTTCTTTTTTCCCTTCCTCCCTTCCTTCCTTTTTTTTTTTGAGACAGAGTCTTGCTATACAGCTCTGGATAGCGTAGAACTTACCTCAGATATTGGGCTGGCCTAGAATTTGCAATGATCCTCCTGCCTCTGCCTCCTGAGTGCAAGGATTACAGTCGTTCGACGCTATAGACAGTCTTGAAAGATGTTTTCTCTGCATAAGCATTTTGGTCCTGGAGGAGTGGGCTGTTTTCCCAGGAGCCTCTGCATTCCTGATTGAACATTCTGACCTTGTGATAAGGGTGGCCGAGATAACTGTTTAAAAATGCTCGGAAAAGGAGAGCAGAGAACACAAACTTTTTTCTCAACTAACAACAAGTTCAAAGAGCCCAGTTTGTTTCGGGAAAAGGATATATGATATTTTCATACACAATAGTAGCTCAGGCTGGCCTCAGGTTTGCTGTGTAGCTGAGGATGACTTTGAATTCCCCCTGCTCCTCTTGGCTTGACTTTTGGAGTTCAGGATTGCAGGCTCGTATCACCATGCCTGGTTTTTATGCAGTTTTTCATATTGACTCCAGCCCCCACCATGTATAAAAAGTATAAAGTTTTGACATTTTTTTTTTTGGTGTTTTTGAAACAGGATTTCTATGTATAGCCCTGGCTGTCCTGGAATTCAATCTGTAAACAAGGCTGGCCTTGAACTCACAGAGATCCACCTGACTCTGCTTCCAGTGCTCGGATTAAAGGCGTGTGCCACTACCACCCAGCAAGTATAAACTTTAAAAATGTGTATTTTATGTGTGGTGTGTGTGGATGCTTGGTGCCATGGTGTTCATGTGCAGGCTAGAGGACAGCTTTCAGGAGTTGGTTCGATCGTGTGGGTCAGAGGGATTGAACTCAAATGGCCAGGCTTGGCGGAAAGCGCCTTTACTTTGCCAACTCACTCACCTAGAACTCTTTATTAAAACTTATATTGGGGGCTGGAGAGGTGGCTCAGCAGTTAAGGGCACCTACAGCTCTTTCAGAGGAGTTGTGTTTGGTTCCCAGCATCCACTTGGTGACTCACGACCATCAATAACCCCAGATCCAGAGGATCCTGCACCCTCCTCTACACCCTCTTCTGATCTCCATGGGCACTAGATTAAGCACGCGGTGCCCAGACATACATGCAGATGAAACACCCCCCACATATAAAACAAATCTAAAACATGCTTTTTAAAAAAACCCTTTTATATCAAACTGGATGTGGTAGCACATACATACACACACCAGGAAAAATTGCTTACACTTCTGTTATGCCCATAAAGCACCTTCCCCCAAGGTCACACCCTAGATTAATATGGACACAGGAACAATTCTTCATACTCAGGAGCTATGTTTCTTGATCCCGAGCAATATCCCCAGCACCTGCTGGATCATTGATTAAGTCTCACCAGTGGCTTAAGGAAACCCAGAAAGACAAGTTCCATGCAAGCCCCACAAATCATTCTTTTGGCAGTGGACGTTACCCAGGAAGCACCCCATGGTACAAACGTGTGGAAGGGGACAAATCTTGCTCAGGGCTTCCGGACACGTGTTCTGTAAGTTGAGATCCGGAAGGCAACTTCTAGAAACAAGTAGATTCCCAGGGGACCCTGGAAAGCACTTAAATTTCTGGTTTTCCGAATCATCCTGGGGCCTCTTTCTTGGCCAGCTTCTTTTCACCGACCAAGCTGGGAGGGTACTAGGAGAGTCAGGAGAATACCACTAGAGGTAGTCAATTCAATCCAAGATCAATAGTTCAAAGGTCAAGAAAGGCAGGTTCCTTGGGCTGGTCCCCCGCCCCCCTTTTCCCAATTAAATACCAAAGCCAATGAGAAAGCGAAGATCAGGAAAAGGAGGGCAAAGAAAGTGGCATCTCCTACCAACGGAGCCCCTTCTTGGTCGGGTCCTCCCTTCTGGAGTGTTCTGTGTAGTGCGCCCTCCCTTCTGGAGCGTTCTCCATAGTGAGCCTGGTAGAAAGCTTCGAAGTCGAACATGGTGTGGAGGTTGCCAGGAGACCCTGAGAGCCATCGTGACCCTGACGGGTATATGGAGGAGGGTCGGGAGGAGCATCCTAGAACGCAGGACACTGGTCCATACAGGTCCTGGTCACTGAGCAGACCTCGTCATACTTGTAACCCAGGATGGTGCTACTCAGAACTACTTAAGCCTCGGAGAGGCCAGCAGAGAAGAGCTCAACGACTTCCGGTAACGCACACCTTTTAATGATAGTGGAGGTAGACGCAGACGCAGACGGATCTTTGTGAGTTCTAGGCTAGCCTGGGTTACATAGTGAACCCCTGTCTCAAAACAAAGCAAAACAAAATAGAAAAACAAAACAAAACAGAAAAACCCTTTTATAGCAGGTTGGGGATACAGCTCAATTGGTAGGGTGCTTGCCTAGCATGCATGAAGCCCTGAATTAGATTCCTAGCTCTGTTTAAACTGCGCTCGCCGGCATATAAAACTACTCCCATCATTCCCTGACTACGTAGTAAATTTAAAATCAGCCAGGGCAACAGATGGTGGTGGCGCACGCCTTTAATCCCAGCACTCAGAAGGCAGAGGCAGTCGGGTCTCTGTGAGTTCGAGGCCAGCCTGGTCTACATGGGACTGTTACACAGAGAAACCCTGTCTCAAAAAACAACAGCAACGAAAAAAAAAATGGGCCTGGGCTATGTGAGATCCTGTCTGAATGAAAGATGAAAATAACACACAGCAGGAAAATTTTCAGAGAGAATTACAGCCCAAGAGCAAATGGGGTGCTTTTGTAACGGTTAAATTTCCTGTTTTTTTAAATCTGAACTCCATATGTCCTATTGCTTTATATAATTCTTGGAGGTAGAATTATTAGTTTTGTTAAAGGAAGTTTAATGTACTTGTAAGATAGAGTAAGGTAGACTTTATTCAGGACCATCCCTATAGGTATAAGGATAACCAACTGAGATTTTGCACTAAGAGAAATTCAACTGTGTCCAATTGTGAATAGAACACAAACAAGTAGGACTATATCGCTCAGGGATAATGTAGGGTCAGAGCATAGAAAATTTACTAAGACAGGGGGGTGGTGGGGTTGTTCAGTGGGTAAAGGTGGCTACTGCCAAGCCTCATGACCTGAATTTGATCCCCAGGACCCACATGGCAGAAGAGAACTGACTCCCACAGGTTGTCCTCTGGCCTCCATAGAGGCAGGTGTGGACACACATACACACATGTGCACACACACACACACACACACACACACACACACACAGAGAGAGGGGGTGGGGGAAACAGATCATTAGAGGTAAGAAGAGGTTCTGGGTAATGGTTGAGGACAGGCCATCTGAGGACGGTGGAGGATGAGCCACCATATGGGTGCTGGGTCCTTTGTAAGAGCAACAAGCGTTCTTAACTACTGCGTCATCTCTTCTTCCCACTAAATAAAACAAATCTCAAAAAACAAACCAAAGACATCACACACAAGCCACTGGGTCGAGCTTCAAGTAGTCAGTTTGACTAGTAAGCGAGTGGGGGAGTCTGCTTTTGATTTTTAGCCTGTTGTCTCTAAAATAGTGACTTCCCCGAGTTGGCTGGTCCATTTAGAAGGGATGCTGATGTCCTCTGGACTCTGGCTGGGCAGGGAGGGTGAGGGCCAAAATATTGGCTGTATTTTGAGCCCTTTTGCCTTTTTTTTGTTTTTTACTTTGGCCCTTAAGCCTTGATTGTTGAACACCGAGAAGGTCAATTCCACTATTGTTGAAGTGGGAGAATTAGACTTTTTTTTTTGAAAAAATATTTATGCTTTTATTTATTATGTTTTTCATTATTTATCACTCATTCTTCATAGATCTTTTTTCTATTTTTGCTTTTTAGACCATTATTTTATTGAATATTCATCCATGTGTTTGGGTCTAACTCACCTCATATTCTTTCCTCTCCAATTCTTCCTCTACCCCTTCACTATTTTTACCTGCTAATTCCATGTGCTCTTTTTCTGATACTCATGAGCCCACTTCAGGCTGCCTGTATGTTCACAAGTGTAGGACCATCTACTGGAGCATGGGCAGGCTCTCAGCCTGCAGCCCTGGAGAATTAGACTTTTAACTTCATAATTTCTTTGGGTCAGGGATCCTTTGAACAACAGAGACCTGAAGACGGTCGCCCTATGTTAAGCTCTATTTCCTTTTAAACCCTACTAGTTCTATACTATGGCTCTCATTTTAAAAACACTAATTTTTAGTACAGGAAGTATTCTTTTGAGCAGAATTTGTAGGTGGGTGTACTTTTAGCTTCATTAGGGGCTCATTCTAACAGGGAGCAAGGAAAGAGGTGGATGGAGCCTCTCCCCGGTGAGTTCGGACATTTGACAGATCTTAGCTACACTGTTTTACTTTTTGTGGCTCTGGCAGCAGTGAAGATGTTCCAAATAGACACTCGTGCTTTTAGTCCGGTTCTCAGACTGTTGAAACAAATGGTGAGTTCCCCTGGGGATCTCATTCCAAAGGACACCAGCCAGAAGGGGAACTTGTCCCTCAGAGTGTTTTCCAGTCGTTCTAACAATGGGTCAGACCACTGTATAGGATGAGATGAAGACAGCTAATGATGGGTCAATGGTGGGCGGGACCATGTCTTGACCTGGACTCCTTAGATGTGCACATCCATGGCCCTCTAGGTAGACTTCCATCTCACTTCAGGACTCCAAAGACAGACTTGAGAGATCTGTTCCTCTTTCCAGTGTGGTCACATTGAATAAACCTCCTATTTCTGCCTTCCACTTGTGTGTGTGTGTGTGTGTGTGTGTGTGTGTGTGTGTGTGTGTATGTGTATGTGTGTGTGTGTGGTGGAGCGGGGGCTATTGAGATAGGGTCTCTATGTAGTCCTGACTGGCCTGGAATTTGCTATGTAGACCAGGCTGGCCTTGAATTCACAGAGAACCTTCTGCCTCTGCCTCCCTCGAGTGTTGGTACCATGCCCATTTTTAGTACAGAAAGTATTCTTTTGAGCAGAATTTGTAGGTGGGTGTAATTTTAGCTTCATTAGGGGCTCATTCTAACAGGGAGCAAGGAAAGAGGTGGATGGTTTTCAACTTTTTAAAGTTGGCTTATTAAGGATGGGTGGCTGGACCTGACTTGCAGCACAGGTTGTGAACCCCTGTGTAATACAACGGCATTCACAAAGGGAATATTGAGCAGACCCCAGGTAGAGAGGAAAGGAAAAATGGAAATTTCCAGATTTGCTGGAGTCATTTCCTCCGGGGACATTTTTCTTCTTTCCACATCAGCATCAGCTGCTGCTCACCTCTACCCAGTGAAGCAGGAAAATGGGTTTGGAATTTGTTTTGGATTCTCAGAAAATCTGACCCTTGGAAAGTCTCTCCATGACCAGCTTTTGCCGTCCTGTTTGCCTTTGGGATCTTTTGAGTCTCTTGGGGTTCTTTTGATTCATTAGGTGTTGCCATAGTATTAGGTTATTGTTGTCCCACTCTACCAAACTACCCTGTCTCGAAAAATCAAAAAAAATGGGCTCACAAAGATCCGCCTGCCTCTGCCTCCCGAGTGCTGGGATTAAAGGTGTGCGCCACCACCGCCAGGTAATACACTGTGTTATAAAGAATGTATTTTAAGCCAGGCTATTTATTTATTTATTTATTTGCTTGGAGGGTGGTGGTGGCACATGTGTTTAATTCAGGTGCAGGTGGATCTCTGTGAGTTCGAGGCCAGCCTGGTCTGCAGAGTGAGTTCCAGGCCAGCCAGGGCTATTACACAGAGAAACCCTGTCTGGAAAAACCAACCAACTGAACAAAATGCCACGTGAGTTCTCCTGAGAGAAAAAGAAGAAAGGAAGCAGAGGCTCTGTTTGCTTAATGGTTTTATCGGGAGTGTACCCCTGATTGATTAAGGTCACAGGAAGCTGCTTTGGGAAAGTAAACAGATAGGGTGCTTACCGTTTGACAGCATTTATGAGGGACAAAGAGCCCTACAGGGGAGCAAAGTTGAACATGGCCTAACAGCCTAGTTCTTTCTTGTAAAACCCAGGTTCTGCAAGGGCTTTCTCTGTGCATTACATTATCTCCTTTAGATCACTCTTCCCTAAGACCAGCTAAACGGCTCAGGATTTTGACCAGTTAATTGGTTTAAAAATGTGGCCGTGTCTGTGTCTTGAGGTCTCATTTCAATGAGTGTGTGATTTTGGAGACACCAGTCAAAGCTTTCATTTTTCCAAACTGTGTAAACTTCGTCTAGTTACTGTTAGTAAAGGGCCAGTTCCTGGGGCTGGAGAGATGGCTTAGCGTTTAAGAGCACTAGCTGTTCTTCCAGAGGACCCAGGTTCAATTCTCAGCACCGACATGGCAGCTCACAACTGTCTGTAACTCCAGTTGATCTGACACCCTCACACAGACAGACAGACATGCAGGCAAACACCAATGCACATAAAATACAAATAAGTACTTAAAAAAAAAAAGACAGCTCCTTTAACTTTGGTTGCTTGTCTCCTGATGTGTGGATAGAAGAGGGCAGCTGTTTTTACTGAAGTGTGTGCTCTGTGTGCTGTTTATCTGTTGGAGACCATATGTGTGTATATCCCGTACGTGGCGGCCTACCACCTTCTGAAAGGAATTGTTTTATTCTATGTAGTGAATCTAAGACAAAATTTTATGTTTTGTTAAAAACAAACAAATAAACAAACAAACAAAATCACTTTATGTTTTCTGCTGTTTGTGTTTCAAACCTTTGGCTACTTAGGAAATTTTCTTAAGGATCAGTTTGTGTCCCGGTCTTTGAACGACAGCCTTGAGTTGACTGAGCACCTGTTTTGAGTTGACTGTAGTAGGTTGAATACCCTGTGTATCTGACTGGAACCGTGTAGAGATGCGTATCTAAACACCATATTAGACACAGTAACCAGCAAGTGCTGTGATCAGCACAGCGCCTTTGCAGCAGCCAGGTGTGACTAGAGAGGAGACAGTAAGGGGACAGAGCCAGCCAGAGGCAGTGTGCGCAATGGGCACAGCAGGCCAGGCTGAATAGCCTAAGCTAACTGCACTGGGGATAGAAAGATACTAGAAGCCACATGACGGCGCCTGCATGAGAGAGAGAGAGAGAGAGAGAGAGAGAGAGAGAGAGAGAGAGAGAGAGAGCCAACTCCCAGAGATCATGGATTGTGGAGCTCTAACAAGGAAAGGCCTCCCATCGGCACAGCCGGACCTACCTTTGCCCATTTAAATGAGCAGTCAACACAAACAGTGGAATCTTTTTCTGCTGTATTGGACCTTGCACAGGTTTTCCTTTAGTTCCTCTAATAACTGGCTCCTAGAAACAACTGGCACTTGCTTAAGATAGATGATAATGAACTTTGGAGACCCCTTATTCTCTGTAAAATGGTTTGTCTTATAGACTTAAAAATGGCATTCAAAAATTTACATTCTGCCGGGCAGTGGTGGTGCACACCTTTAATCCCAGAGGCAGGCGGATCCCTGTGAGTTCAAGGCCAGCCTGGTCTACAGAGCGAGATCCAGGACAGGCACCAAAACTACACGGAGAAAGTCTGTCTCGGAAAAAAAAATGCATAACTTCTAGCTGGGGGTGGTGGTGGTGGTGGTGCATGCCTTTAATCGGTGAATCTCTGTAAGCACAAAGCCAGCCTGGTCTACAGAGTGAGTTCCAGGACAGCCAGGGCTACACGAAGAAACCTTGTCTTGAAAAAGGAAAACAAAAAAGAAGTAACTTCTATATAGTTCTTCTGTAGCATGATGCTAACTGTTGCTGGTTTTACATGTAGATGCCTCTTTTTTAAAATTTATTTAACTTATTTATTTTATGTGCATTGATGTGAAGGTGTCAGATCTCCTGGAACTGGAGTTACAGACAGTTGTGAGCTGTCATGTGAGTGCTGGGAATTGAACTTGGGTCCTCTGGAAGAGCAGCCCGTGCTCTTAAACACTGAGCCATCTCCCAGCCCCGTAGATGCCTCTTAAACTATGTCAGCCTTCTAAAGATTGACAGATGTTAGATATTTATAAATTTGTACATGATTTGATTGCTTCATTTTCAAAATAGCTTTACTGTTATTGGTTGTATGTTTAAAAAAAGAAATATTTATTTTTATGTGTTTTGCCTGCATGTATATCTGCACAGCACATTCATGCCAGGTGCCCTCAGAAATCAGAAGAGGGCATTGGATCCCTTGGAACTGGAGTTACACATAGGTGTGCTCTGCATGTGGGTGCTGGAAACTGAACCAGCGTTCTCTGGAAGAGCAGCAAGTGCTCTTAAGCACTGAGCCTTCTGTCTAGCCCCTGGTCGTGTTCTTGTGAAGCATTATAGTTAGCTGTTGTGGATGACCTGATGTGATTTTGTAAAGCCTTATAATTGAACTGTCTGTTAATGTTCTACAGAAGTACAGCTTGTGCCAAATGAACCTGAACAACATTTTTGAGATGCTAGGACATTACCTGCAGGACATGTAGAGTGGATTTCAGGTATGCCTGATCTAAGAGCCGTTCCTTCTATACCTCAGTTGTTTAACTCAGGCCTGAAGGGCTCATTAGCACTCGCTCCTTCCCATCTGTCATTTACCCTCCCACGGGAGATCGAATCAGACTGAGCAGGATGAATCATGGGACTATGGAGAGCATGGGCCCATGGTCAATTAACAATGTCTTCAGAAAATATTTGTTCAGAGATGGGGGTGGGGAGGTTGTCAAGGTAGGCACGGTAGCATTTGTCTGTAATCCCAGCAGCTGCGAAGCTGACATGCGAGCATCTCAGGTTTGAGGCCAATTTAGGCCTCGTGATGAGAGCCTATCTCAAACCAGTGAGATGGAGTTGCTTGTACCAGCCCTTCCAAACGTAACTAAGAGCCATGAAAAAGGATTCTTTCTTTTTGTTTGCTTGTTTGTTTTTCCCCCGGAGCTGAGGACCGAACCCAGGGCCTTGTGCTTGCTGGGCAAGCGCTCTACCACTGAGCTAAATCCCCAACCCCACTTGTTTTTGTTTTTAAGACAGGGTTTTTCTGTAGCCCGGCTGTCCTGGAACTCTCTTTGTAGACCAGGCTGGCCTCGAAGTCAGATCCACCTGCCTCTGCCTCTTGAGTGCTGGGATTAAAGGTGGGCGCCACCACAGCCATGAAGAATGATTCTTATGTGGTAGCTGACACTGTCTAACTATTTTCTAACCTTAATCTCTACCTTCATTTTATTTATCATCTTGTTTCAGACATAGACGTGTGCCACCTCAAGATTGTGGTGTTAAAACATAAGTTTTGGTTTTACTCAATTACTGAGCAAGCCTCAATGAAACATTTCACTATTAAGATAAGAATTTATACTGTATCAAGCTGATAATAGAAAATAAATAAATAAATAAATGAATAAATAAATAAATAAATAAATAAATAAATAAAAGAAAAAACCAAAACCAAAACCAAAACCAACCAACCAACCAAACAAACAAACAACCAAACAAACCGGAAAGTGGGGAATTGAGGCCAGTCTGGCAGGAATGAATAGATTCTAAAGAGACACATGTCCCTCTTCCCAGTATGGCCTTATTGACTGAATCACCTTTTTCTACTTTTCACTTTTAATTTGGCTCTTTTAATTAGCTTATTGAGGACCAGAAGGCCATACCTGAGTTGGGGCTCAAGTTGTGACCCCCAAGTTCAATAACAAACTAGGGCCTTGCACATGCCAGGCAAGTGATCTACCAACTGAGCTATATATATCTCCAGCCCAAAGCTTTTTATATTTTATTTTTATATTTCCTTTTTTTTTTTTTAATGACAAGGTCTCACATGTAGCCCGAGCTGTCCTAGAACTTATGTATTTACTTTCTGAGACAGGGTCATATGCTACAGCCCAGCCCAAGCTGGCCTGAAACTCACTGTGTAACCTATGCTAGCCTCCAACTTGTGATGATCTTCCTGTCTCAATCCTCCTGTCTCAGCCTCAGGGGATGCTAGAGTAATAGATAGAAGCCACCACATCTGGCAGTGGGCCAGATTTTAAGTGACAGAACTGTCCAAATAGAAAAAGAAAAAAACTCTGAGTGGGGCATGATGACAAAGTTGGAGGTAGAGGTTGAAGAATCAGCAGTTCAAGGCCAGCCTTGGTTATGTTGTAAGGACTCTTTCTCTGTACCACCAGCCAGCTCCCAAATAACAACATGGAGACTTCTTATTATGAAAGGTCAGCCTTATCTTAGGCTTGTTTCTAACTAGCTCTTATAACTTAATCCATTTCTATTAGTCTACATCCTATCACATGGTTCATGGCTTTTACCTCTCCTCCTGCATGTCCTGCTTCCTCTGCATCCGGCTGGCGACTCCCCCTTTCTTCTTCCCAGAACTCTCTCTGTCTGGAAGTCCCACCTATACCTCCTGCCTAGCTGTTGGCTGTTCAGCTCTTTATTACACCAATCACCACAGACACATAAATTAAAAATAAAACAAGCAAATAATTCTGAATTTTACTAAATATGCAGCAGAAATGCCAGATGCTTTAGTAACCACTTTATGTGTTTAAGGTTTTGACACATGCATACTGTATAAAGCAGAATATTATTGGTTGCCTTGTATGTATTAAACCTACATACATTTAACATGTAAACTTTTGCCTAGCACTTATAGAACCTTAGACACATATCTTTAACTGTGTGTGTGTGTGTGTGTGTGTGTGTATGTGTGTCTGTGTGTGTGTGTCTGTGTCTGTGTGTGTTTAGCAACAGCTATATAGAATTTCAAATATAGAGTACCATAAGTTAATAGTTTCTTATTTAGCCACAGTTGTAAAAGAATTACTCTCAAAACTTTAAAAACAATTATATACTTAAATAAATGTTTACTTTGGTTTTATTTCTTTTTAATTGATTAAAATTTTGGAGACAGGGTCTCTCTGTGTAGTCCTGGCTGTCCTGGAACTCACTCTGCAGACCAGATTGGCCTCAAACTCACAGAGATCTGCCTGCCTCTGCCTCCAAAGTTCTGAGATTAAAGGCATGCACCCAATGCCCAATTGACTTTGGTTTTTTAAAAAGATAGAATTTTTATTTATGTGTCTATGTGTGTATATGCCATATGTGTGGGTGGGTGGGTGTCTGTGGATGCCAGAAGAAAGGACTAGAGTCCCTTGAACTGGAGTTACAGGCAATGTGGGTGCCAGAGAACCAAAGCAAACTCTTAACTGCTGAGCCATCTTCCTAGCCCCAGCCTTGACTTTTAAAAGATTCAGTTCCCTAGTAATCAAGAACGTAGTAGTGCAGACATGGCAACCACCTATAATGCCTGCAGTGGAAGGGAGGAGACAGAGAATCCCTGGAGCAAGATGGCTAGCCAGACAAGCCAGAATTGATAAGCTCCAGGTTCAGTGAGAAACTCCAATTATTTTTGAGACAGCTCTCATTGTATATTGTAGCCCAGGCTGGCCTCAAACTCACAGAGCTCCACCTGCCTCTGCCTCCTGACTGCTAGGATTAAAGGTGCGCACCACCAGGCCTGGTGAGTATTTGAATTTTGTAAAGACTGATTTTTTAAAAATGTTTTGTTTATGAGACAAGGCCTTTCTAGTTAGCCCTGACTGATCTAGAACTCACTATTGCAGATCAGATTGGCCTTGAACTCATAGAGATCCATTTGACTCTGCCCTCCAAGTACTGGAATTAAAAGTGTGCACTACCAGGCCCGACTGTTTTTTTTTTTTTTTTTTTTTTTTTAATGTGTGTGTCTGTGTGTGGATATATGCACCTGAGTGCAGGTGCCCATGAAGACCAGAAGAGGGCGTTGGATCCCAGGAACTAGAGTCACAGGCTATGTGGGTGCTGGGATCTGAACTTGAGTCCTCTAGAAGAACAGCAGGAGCTCTTAGCTTAGCTATCTAGCCCAAGTATTTGCATTTTTTAAGGCTTTTTATTCTCATTATATGTGTGTGAATGCCACGTATGTGTGGGTGCCCATGTGGCTAGAAGAGGGTGTTGGATACCTTGGAGGTACAGTTATAGGCAGTTGTGAGCCACCCTAAGTGGGCGCTAGGAATGGAACTTGAGTCCTCTAGAAGAGCTTGCGAGGGGTCTTCACCACTGAACCATTACTCCAGCCTCTGAATTTAGTATTGATGAATTAGCATTTTAATTTCTTTACAAGTGAGTCAGATGTTTTCTTTGTCATATAGCTTTTATAAACATTGTTGTTTGTGTGTGTGTGGTGCTGGAGACGGTTCTTGGGACTTTGAACATGCTAGGCAAGTGCTCTACCACTGAGATGTACTCTCAACCCCCGTTTATCTGACCTTATAATTACGTTATATTTCACATGAAACAAGATACTAGACAAACAGATTTGACATTTAAGCTAAAACAAGCAAACCAACATTAATCTCTGTATTTATGAAGTGGATGTTGTGCTGCTGTCTGTAATTCCAATAATCTGGAAGCTGAGGCAGGAGGATCTTGAGTTAGAAACACTGAATCAAAATCTAGCAAAAATTATTATATTTGAAATGTAGAAAGTATTGAATATTGTGGGGCTGGAGAGATGACTCAGTGGTTCCAGAGGACCTAGGTTCAAATCCCAGCAACCACATAGAAGCTCACAACTGTCTATAACTCGAGTTCCAGTGGATCCGACACACTTAACATACTTACATAGACCCAGATGCAGGGAAAACACCAATGCACATTTTAACAAATCATAAGAAGGAAAGCATTGAATATTGTAACTTAAAACGTCTGAGAATATGACCAGTGAGGTTGGCTCAGCAGGTAAAGACTCTTGCCCTGCATGAGTTCTAGCCCCAAGACCCACATAAAAGTATACACGTGCAACACATGCACACACAATAGGAATAACAAATTATAAAGAATGCATCTAATAGATATAAAAACAGGAAAATATGTTAACAATTTAGAAACATTTTTTATTTTTACCTTACCAAAAAAACCTGAAATAATTTGTCAAAGTTTTATTTAAACCAGGCTTGGTGGCTCATACCTATAATCCCAGTAGCTGACAGACCAAGCAGGATTGTCATGAGTTCCAGGCCAGTAAGAGAGATATAATGAGAACCTATCTCTAAAAAGCCATTTTGGTTTTTTTTTTTTTTACTTAAGTCTTGCAAACTAATGGACAACTGAATGTGATGGTGTATTCCTGCAAATCCCAGCACTTGGGAAGTAGAGGCAGGAGAATCAGGAGTTTAAGCTCATCTGGGCTACCGATGGGGTTTGGGAACCACATTACATGAAACCATGTTTAAAGGGAAAATAAACTCTGGGAGGAATCGATGGTGTAAGCATCATATCACATAGAGAGCTGTGCGTGGCTGTGCGTGGCTGTAATTTCTGCTTTAAGAGATGGAGACAGGTGGATCCTGGGAGCTTGCTAGATGAACCAGCTAAGCCAAAAAAACTGTCGGTGAGAGACTCTGTGTCAAGGCAATAAGGCATAGTCAGCGTGCCTCCAGCATGTGCATTCATGCACATGGACTCATGAATCTGCATGTTCACAGGTACATACCACATACATACAGTACACATACACACATAAAACCAACTTTAAAAAACTACCCTATAACATGAATTCCCCAAAGGTACTTACCCCACGGTAAATTTACAGATTAAGATTGTAAATTGTATGTAAATTCTGGTGAAGCAGGTGACTTGCTAGCAGCTTGGCTTTAGGACGGCCTGCTTTTACTCTTAAATAGTGTTAACTTGGAATAGCGGAGATGACAGCTTTGAGTAAATGGGGTTTTTGTTTGCTTTTTTGTTTTGTTTTTATTTCTTTTAACAAAAGAGGAAAAAGACAATGGGGGGGGGGAGAAGGCCTTATATTAATCCCCTGTTTATAAGAATTCTCTTTTTACATGTCATGTCTAAGATGACCAAGGCTCTTTATATGTGATGTCAACTTCAATTCCTGGGACTGTGTGATGCTCCGGCCCCATTATTCCATTGCAGAATCATCTCTCCATGAGGCCACGAGGGTCCTTTGGTTCAGGTTGCCATGCGGTTGCACCTGACTGGAAAGGTCAGGGCATTCCCATTGCTAACAAACCTCTGTGTGACAAAGGGCCAGTGATTTGGGTCTCAGAGACTGTCGGCAATTCCTAAGCTTTACTGAAGGCTTTTTGGTGGGATAACTTAGAGGGGCAAATAGATTAAGGAAGATAAAACCTGGAATGTTTCAGCCAAGCTTTTATCTTGCCCCTTTCTTGCCTTTATTAAATACCCTAAAGAGTTCATTAACCAGGCTGGCTGTAGGAGTTTAATGCCCTGTCCTAATTTGTAATTTTCTCCTGATGGCTGAGGCCTGTTAGGCAGTCCATAGTAATGAGGACTTTCTCATCGGCTGAGTTAGGTCCTATATTGGTACTTTTTTTAAAGCTTCATCAGTGTGCCTAGAAATATGGCTAGATTGCACTCTTCTTGTTCCTGAGTGATTTCTTGGGCTTCTCCATAATTCTTTGTAATGTTTTCAGTGCCTGGCATGTTTAGGGTCTCTGTAAATTTGGTAGTCCACAATGCATCGTCATCCAGAAGAGTGATTATAGAGTCCGGGAATGAGCATTTACATGAATATGATATCTCTTGTCCCATGTAATCCCATAGAGAATCTGGCACAACAAGGTGTGGGCAGTTATTAAATGAAGGGATCAGCCTTAAGGGAATCAATTCAAGGTCTCTAACTTAAGAAGTCTCACTTGCTCTGGCCACTGACACAGAAAAGGGTGTCTTAGAAGGACAAGGAAGAAACTGTAAGTGAGGAGGGTGGGGATGGAGAGCTCTCCAGACTGTGGAAACAGCAAGAACACTTGGAGCAACTGAGTTCTTTCTCTGCTGGATTACCTGAGGAGGTCAGGAGATCTTTTCCCAGAGGAAAAACCAGAGGGTGGATAATAAACCAGTCAGCTGGGAGACTTGTGCAAACTCCGTCCATATGGCATGTGACATGATGTATGAATCACTTGTTTGCCATGATTTTCACCCAGGATGGCCTGGCCTCCAGAAGACCTTCTGGGCCTCTCAACTTGACAGTGATGTAGCTATGGAGACCTCACTTCATGGGCTATTTGGTGCCCACATTGCAAAAAGGGTCAAAGTCCTGTTTCCTGACTTGAACCGTGACTAAAGGGTAGTTAGAGATGGGAGAGAATGGGGGGGTGGAGGGGGAGAGACGAGAGGGAGAGAGAGAAGAGAGGACGGGGGGCAGGGGGAGAAGACAGGGGACAGCAGTGGAATAGTGGGGCAAGGGAACCCCAGACACAACCCAGTTCTCAGCAGAAGAAAGATCCTGGCAGCTGGCGGTGGATGGTGTCTCAACTCTCTGAGTTCAAAATCCACCCTGAGTGCCCTGCCAGAGTTGCTGCGTATTACTGAACACCTAGGAGCTTCCAACTTAAAAACAATAGAAAGGAAATAAAGCCAGAGAGGAAGAAGAAGCATTCTGAGAAAAGTGGAACTGTGCAAGGAGGGAAGCGAGGTCACAGAGATGGCAATGAGGAACAGTGCTGAGTCACAGACCAGACCAGTTTCGTACAGTAGAGTCGGTTCCGGTTTGGTTTTGTTGGTTTGTTTGTTTGTTTGTTTGTTTTTAAGATTTCATATTTTTTATGTGTATGAGTGCTTTGTTTGTGTGTTTATAAGTACATCACATGCATGCCTGGTGCCCATGGAGGTCAGAAGAAGGTGCCAGATCTCCTGGAACTGGAGTTGCACATGATCGTGAACCACTTTGTCGGTGCTGGGAACCGAATCAGAGTTCTCTGCACAAGTAGCCAGTGCTCTTGACTGCCGGGCTGTCTTGCTCCTCCCTCCCCATCTCTACTGAGTGTGCTGGCCTTGTGAAAAAGGTGGCTCCTGTAGTTGTTGAGGAAATGCACACAGGCTGTGCAGGCAGGGTGGCCCATGCCTTTAATCCCAGAACTCTACCGGCAGACGCAGGCAGGTAACTGTGAGGGACAGACAAGACTTGGCTTCATGGTTAGTACCAGGCCAGGCAGGGTCACACAGTGAGACCCTGTCTTTAAACATGCATGAAATTTAAGTGTGAGTGGATGTGTGAGCAGCTGGGAGACTCAGCCATTAAGAACACTTGCTACTCTTGCAGAGGACCTGGGTTCAGTTCCCAGCACCCACATAGGGTGCCTCACAACTGCCTGATACTCCAGTTCCAGGGAGTCTGATTCCTCTGGCCTCAGTGGACAGTGCTGAAGAACCCATACGTATATGCAGACACACACACACACACACACACACACACACACACACAATCTTTTTAAAGGAGGGGGATAACAAGGTGCCTCAGCAGGTAAAAGCCAACTGAGCTATTTAAACTTATAACTGGTGAAAAGGCCAAGTGTGTGTCCTCTGCCATCCCTTCTCATGCAGTTTCTTTAAAATCTCTTACACTTATTTGTTTAGTGTTGTGCAAGATTGTGTGTGTGTGTGGTGAGTTTGTGCATTTTCATAGGAATGTGAGCACACACGTGCCAAAGTACATATGTGGAAGTCAAAAGACAATCCCTACATGGCTCCTTGCCTTGCACCTCGTTCAAGACAGGATCTGTTTGCTGTTGGTTGCTGTGTGTGTTAGGATAGCCTACCCATGAGCTTCCTGGAGCTCTCCTGTCTCCACTCAGCATCTCGCTGTAGGAACACCGGGATTACAGACTCCTGCTATCATGCTCGGCTTTCTGTACGGTCTGGAATTTGAATTCAAGTCTTCATGCTTCTGCGGCAAGTGTTCTGACCACGGAGCCATCTCCCTAGCCCCTGTTTGTGCGAGTTCTTTTATAATTTTGTAAATTAAAAAGTCTTTTGGGGGGGAAGGGTCTCCTATAGCCAAGGTTAGCTTCAAACTGACTATGTAATGGAAGATTATCTTGAACCTCTGGTCCTGTGTTCACCTCCCCAGTGCTGGGATTGCAACCATGCAGCACCATAGCCAGTTTTAGGTGGTGGTGGGGACTGAATGCAGGTCTTCATGCATGCTACACAGGCACGCTACCTCCTGAACTACGTTCCCAGCCTTCTCTGCCTCAGTTTAAGTTGTGTGTGCACACACCACCATGCACAGAGAGGTCAGACGACAACTTTCAGGAGTCCCTTCCTGCTTTCTCTCTTGTTGAGACAGGCTCGGTCTTGTTGAAGTATGAGCTAGAGAATTCAGGCTAGCTGGCCTGCGATCTTCCTGATGGTGCTCTTGTATCTGCCTTCCATTTCACAGGAAGAGTGGGGTCATTACAGATGTGTGGCATCACATCTGACTTTTTACACATGTTCCAGAGAACCAACTCAGGTTATCAGGCTTGTGCAGCTACCCACTGTAATATTCTTTTTGAGACAGGATTTCAAAGAGGCCAGGCCTTGAACCTCCTGCTACAACGTCCTCAGTGCTCTATTTCCAAGCCTAATTCATTTGAAGTTTTTGTTGTTGTTGTTGTTGTTGTTTTGGTTTGGTTTGGTTTTTCAAGACAGGGTTTCTCTGTGTAGTTTTGGTGCCTGTCCTGGATCTCTCTCTCTCTGTAGACCAGGCTGGTCTCGAACTCACAGATCTGCCTGGCTCTGCCTCCTGAGTGCTGGGATCAAAGGCATGTGCCACCGCCCAACTCATTTGTTTGGTTTTGTTTTAGACATGATCTCACTATTCTCCTCAAACACTCTGTCAACTGAACTACATCCCCAACCCAATGCTTCATAGTTTTCAGGTTAGAAGTCTTGCCTGTCTTTAGGTATTTTTGTTTTTGTTTTTTTGTTTTTGTTTTTGTTTTTCGCGACAGGGTTTCTCTGTGCAGCTTTGTAGCCTGTCCTGGAATTCACTCTGTAGCCCAGGCTGGACTCGAACTCACAGAGATCTGCCTGCCTCTGCCTCCCAAGTGCTGGGATTAAAGGCGTGCACCACCGCCACAGCCGCCACTGCCACCGCCCGGCTTTAGGTATTTTTTTTTTAAAGATTTATTTATTGTGTATACAGTGTTCTGTCTACATGCATCCCTGCTCACCAGAAGAAGGCACAAGATCTCATTATAGATGGTTTGAACCACCATGTGGTTGTCTGGAACTGAACTCAGGACCTCTGGAAGAATAGACAGTGCTCTTAACCTCTGAGCCATCTCTCCAGCCCTGTCTTTAATTATTTTTATTACTAGTCATATACATTGATGTCTTGTTCTTGAAAATTTTGTGTTGCAGTGCCGGGGATCAAACCCAGGGCCTCAGGCATGCTAGGCAGGTGTCCCATGGCTGAGCTGGATCCCCAGCCCCACAGACTATAAATTTAAATCAATCAATATAGTACCTAATCAAAAAAGATTATGTTTAATCTGTAATATCTTTTTTTAAGAAAATATTTTATTTTTTAATTTTATGTGTGTTTCACCTGGGTGTATATCAAGTGTACCACATGTGTGCAGTACCTGCAGAGGCCAGAAGAGGGCCTGAGGTTTTTCCATGGTTGTGTGTGAGTCACCATTAGGGGGCTGGGAACCCAACTTGGGTCCTCTGCAAGAGCAGCAAGAGCTCTTAACTGTTGAGCCATCTCTCCAGCCCTAAGCCCCTAATATCCTAATTTCATACCATAGGTTGTTAATTACTTATGTATATAACTTTTGCATGATCTTACATCACATACAATCTTGCATCCTGCAGCCTTGCTGAACTCATATACTGATGGGACTCTGCTGGTTAGAATTTTCTATTTCTTTCTCTCAAAAACAAACCAAACAACAACAAAACCCCCAAGAAAACAAAACATAAAGTTGAGTGAGTGGTCCGGCGATGGTGGCGCACACCTTTAATCCCAGCACTTGGGAGGCAGAGGCAGGTGGATCTCTGTGAGTTCGAGGCCAGTCTGTTCTACAGAGCGAGATCCAGGAAAGGCGCAAAGCTACACAGAGAAACTCTGTCTCAAAAAACAAAAAACAAAAAAAAAGAAAAGAAAAAGTTGGGTGAGTAAAGAGATGGAAAGATATAGGAGAACTTGAGGGAGTGGGAAGAACATGTTCAAAGTACATGGGAGTGGTTTTTTTTATCGAGGGGAGTGAGATAAAATTCTCTGTGTAGTTCTAGCTGTCCTGGAACTTACTCTGTAGATCAGGCTGGTCTCAAACTCACAGAGATCCACCTGGCTCTGCCTCCCAAGTACTGGGATTAAAGGTGTGCGCCACCACGCCTGGCTCTCAAATATATATATATATAAAATTTATTTGTTTTTATTATTTTATTTGCATTGGTGTTTTGCTGCATGTATGACTGTGTGAGGATGTCAGATCTTGGAGTTACAGACAGCTGTGAGCTACCATGTGGTTGAGGGAATTGAACTCAGGACCTCTGGAAGAGCAGCCAGTGCTCTTAACCACTGAGCCATCTCTCCAGCCCCTCTCAAAATATATTGTATGAAAAAAAATTTAAAATAAATGTAATAAAAAAGAAAATAAGAGGATTTTCTATGTACAGAGTCAGAGATAGACTTATTTCTTCCTTTCTAATTGAGATGCCCTTTACTTCCTCACCTTGTCTAACGACCCTGACTCAGCCCTCCCATTCAGTGTTGACGGGGAGCAGTAAGAGACCACCTCCTTGTGTGTTTCTGAGCTTTGTGGGGGGACCAT
Organism: Peromyscus attwateri; assembly: GCA_902168425.1. Taxonomy (NCBI): domain Eukaryota; kingdom Metazoa; phylum Chordata; class Mammalia; order Rodentia; family Cricetidae; genus Peromyscus; species Peromyscus attwateri. Next base: position 61,413 of record CABHPP010124370.1, read on the forward strand.
TGTCTTTTATCACGTCTGTTGCTAGCTGTAGGCGTTTTGGAGATGCCCTCTATCATGTTGAAGAAGTCCTATTTCTGACGGACTAGCTCACTCGAGCTAGTAGGGACACTTGGCTGTTGCTGGCTGAGATCCTCAGGACCATCAGGGAATTGGGGAACAGTAGACGAAGGACAGGGACAGGTATTGCTGAGGAAAGTCAGCATGAGAGAGCCAGGGTTTAGCCGGGCAGTGGTGGCGCACACCTTTAATCCCAGCACTGGGAGGCAGAGCCAGGAGGATCTCTGTGAGTTCGAGGCCAGCCTGGGCTACAGAGCGAGTTCAAGGACAGGTTCCAAAGCTACACATCGAAACTCTGTCTCGAAAAACAAAACAAACAAAACAAAACAAAAAAAAAAAAAAGAAAGGCAGGGTTTGATGCCCAGTTCCCTGGGCCCGTCAAGAGTGTGTTTATAGGAGTTAAGTAAGAAGCTGGGCAGTGGCGGTGCACACCTTTAATCCCAGCACTTAGGTAGGCAGATCTCTGTGAGTTCGAGGCCAGCCTGGTCTACAGAGCAAATTCCAGGACAACTAGGGCTGTTACACAGAGAAATCCTGTCTCAAAAAACCAAAAAGAGTTAAGAAAAAGGTTGATTTAACATGGACCTTGAGACTTGTGTGGGACTTCAGTGGCTTTGCTGAGACCCATGGTGGGACAATGTTCTTTATGAGGTAGGAGTATCTCTGGCAGATCTGAATGATTTAGACTGGCATTAAATTGGGTTCCTAAAGTGACAAATCAATCAGAATGGGGTGAGAAAAAATGGGGGGTGTGGATCACTCAAAAGCAAATGGGCAATCAATATTTGTGTCAAGTTGGAGTTTCTAAGGAAAAATTTGACAGAAAGCCAAACTCAGTGTCTGTGAGCCTTGGAAGGTTTCAAAGCCTGGGCCGAAGTTTAGGGAAGGTATAAATGATAGAGCTGTGCCCAGTAAAAGAGGCTCAGCTTGTCCCAAGGATGGGTAGTTATCCCCTCAGAGTAAGCTGTGTTTATTTCTTTCCTATAAGAATGTATAGGCTGGAGAGATGGCTCAGTGGTTAAGAGCACTGACTACTCTTCCAGAGGACCCGGGTTTGATTCCCACCGCCCACATGGCAGCTCACAACTGTCTGTAACTCCAAGATCTGACATCCTCACACAGATATACATGCAGGCAAAACATCAGTGCACATAAAATAAAAGCAGGTAAATTATTTTTTAAAAAAGAATGTATATTGGAGGTGGAATTGCTCACCAGCGCAGGGCCCTCTCAGGAACGTGGTGTGCCCAATGGCGAGAGCATGCCTGCACTGGCCCTTGGCCATAGTACAACCAGAACGATGAGAACTAGCCCTGAGCCCACCGACCTGTTGGAGGGGGGAAGATGGATGCATGGCAGCTCTGTGGCAGCACCCCAAGATGAGGAGGTGGGACGGGCCCTGGAGAATGACTGTGGGTTGTGGAAGACTTGGACAATGCCTCCCATTCACACTGCTATCCCCAGCACTGATCTTTGGAGGATACAAGAGATACAAGTGGTGGGATCTTTTCCTGCCGTCTTCGGCCTTCTAATGTTTCTCTTTAGTATCAATCCCCGTAGCTGCTGACTCCTGAATTCAGTGGCACTTGCTTAGAATGGCAGATGGAGGCCTCCCCGGGAGCTCTGCTTCTCAGCCGGTAGAATCTGCTCTTGTTGGAGAGGCCACAGGTGCTTTGCCACCTTGCTGAGGAGTTTTGAAGTAGCAGGTCCCTAAAGCTTGGTTGTGTTAACTGTCACGTGGAAACCTTTCCCCAAAGTTTCACTATGCTTAAACGTGTAAGAAGAACAGACCATGAGGTCAGCCTCTGGGAGTTTTCTTTTGACCCGGTGCCTGCAAAGATGGTATTGACTCATTTCGTTGTATCCTACACCTCATGAGGGTTGTCTCCCTGCCAGCCATGAGGCTTGTGGGGTACCTGGCAGTACTTGCTTAGAACGGCAAGTGGGGGCCTCTGATGATCCTTCCTACCCTTTGAAGAAAGCTTTCATTTCATAGCTGATATAATGCTAACCTCTGGGGTTGGGGATTTAGCTCAGTGGCAGAGCACTTGCTTAGCAAGCGCAAGGCCCTGGGTTCGGTCCTCAGCTAGGAAAAAAAAAGACAAAATGATGCTAACGTCCAAACGTTTTCAAAGAACAACAGGAAGACATGCACACACATCCTAAAGGGACGAGTATGGGAATTAAGTGCAAGGAGCAGGCGCAGGTGTGAAATTCTTAGAAACTTGTAGGTTGGATAAGGCACAAATGCCATACAACAAGGTGAAGGAGGAAAAATCATTCCCAACAGGCTGTGTCTGGAAATGTAGAAGCAACTGCCAAAAGTTTGAATGAAGATAATCTTCATGGATGGAAAAAGATCCGCCCAGAAGCAACAGGTTATTGAATGAACATCACAGTGCCCAGAGTTGACTGCTTCCCTAACCGTTGTTGGCTATGGAGACCCCCGAGTGAGGGGGTCCCTGCAGGTGTCAGACAGGGAAGTGAACTGTGGGAAGAGATGAGAAGGAAAACCTGGTACAGATTGAGTTGTCAGCCTGGATCAGACTTCAGGGAGTCTAATGCCAGGAGCTTCACTGTCAGCAGATTTAAAACACAGGACAATTTGGGAAAAGGTTCCCGGGCAACAATCAGTCAGTCCAATTCCAGGTGCTGAAGGTGTGAGCACCTAGAAACTCCTTTACAAAGTGCATGTGACCACGAGGGTGGGCTCTACAGCTAGAAGGCCCAGAATCCAGTGGGGTCTCTGACCTATAGCATAGAAAGCATCAGGCCATAAAGAACATGTGCCATCTCCCCTAAGGATGGGTAACGGTCTAGGGAGGGAAGCGTCTTGGGATAATCATCCTGGGGAATTTGGGTGAGGTCTGTTTTTATAGCAAAAGTGGGGGAAGTGAGGTCTGCCTCCATGGATAGCAAAAAGGTCACCAGGTCCGTAACAAAATGCACTCTCAGCTTTCTGGGTGGAATGCAGGTATTTGATGTGTCTCCATTGAGGAGACACACCCCTGCCCAATCAACATTCTTGGTTCTCCTAGTGCTTCTCCGTGAGCACAAGGAACTCTGTGCCCCCAACACTCAAGGCCATCCAAATAATACAGGCTATTGTCATCATTGACACTGCTGATGTTTGTCTATCAGAACTCCTGTTGCTGAGACACCGAGTACTTAGTTGTGGGACGTGGAAAGTGGAGCTGGGACTGAGCTAGAAGCTTTCTCCCTGCTAGCTAGCTTTTCCAGTGTTAGGAGGTGTTATTCAGCCTGCTGGGGGACAACGGTCATCAATGAATAGTTCTCCCTAGCTGTGGGTCCTGTGTACTTACTACACAACCGATGTACCAGAAAAGATGTTTCTGGTAGTACAGTAGTGGTAGGGACTAATATGGGTCCAGCCAATTGCTTTCTGATTGGATTTAAGTGAGAGAATTCCTTCCCATCAGGTCCTGTGAGCCCCATCAGAAGGCTGGGGAGGTCACAGGCTCTAGTAGGGGGCTACTGCTGTTTTGCTAAATGGGCATGATACGCCTGTCAAATTGCAGGTTTATGCCTCTAGATTATTGCAGCTGTCAGCTTTAGTCGGGGACGTTTGGGGCAGTGGTCCCTGCTTATCGCAGTTCCTCACAACTTATCAAAGTCTATAAAGTAAGTGGCTTCGGAATGCTCAGCCCGACGTGGCACATCTGTAGCATACCTTCCAAGGCTCAGGAAACATGGGCAGGAAGAGGAGGCAGAAAGAATGTAAGAGCCAGAGGAAGAGGTAGAATTGTGAATCACCGTCCTCCTGGCATGACATGGCCATCGCTCTCTGGAACTCTCAGCAGCCATGATTACCCTGCTGGAGACTTACAATAAATTGGCCAGTTAGCAGCAGCCTATCATAGAAAGGGGAGGGGCTCAAGAGACCCTGTTTTAGTTAAGTTCCTTTTTTTTCTTTCTTTCTTTTCTTTTTTTTTTTTTTTCTTCGAGACAGGGTTTCTCTGTGTAGCTTTGCGCCTTTCCTGGAACTCGCTTTGGAGACCAGGCTGGCCTTGAACTCACAGAGATCCGCCTGCCTCTGCCTCCCGAGTGCTGGGATTAAAGGCGTGCGCCACCACCGCCCGGCAAGTTCCTACTTTTGTGATAAACACCATAACCAAAAGCAACTTGGGGAAGAAAGGGTTTATTTGAGCTTACAGTTGTAGTATATCATGAACAGAAGTCGGGGCAGGAACTCAAGGCAGGAACCTGGAGGCAGGAACTGATGCAGAGGTCATGGAGGAGTGCTGTCCTGGCTTGTTCCTCCTGAATTGCTCAGCCTGCTTTCTTACATGCATGCCCCAGGACCACCTGCCCAGGGGTGGCACTACCCACAATAGGCTGAACCCTCCCACATCAGTCATTAATCCAGAAAATGCCCCCAGGCCAATATTTTTTCTTTTGTACAGAAGTCAATATTTTATTTCTCTTATAATCAAATGTCACTGGGCATGGTGGCACACTTTAATCCCAGCACTCAGGAGGCAGAGGCAGGTGGATCTCTATGAGTTTGAGGTCAGCCTGGACTACAGAGTGAGTTCCAGGACAGCCTGGTCTACAGTGCGAGTTCCAGGCCAGACAAAGCTACACAGGTTTTTCAATCCCTGTCTTGAAAAAAAACCAAAAGGAAAAAAATATATAATCAAATATCTACATTGAGGAACTATTCTTTGTTATTTTTGAAATTGTGATATAATTACACCATTTCCCCCTTTCCTTTCTTCCCTCCAACCAATCCCATATACCCCCTACCCTCTCTCAAATTCAAAAATGTTGTTGTTGTTGTTGGGATAATGGTGTTGGTGATGGCGTGTGTGTGTGTGTGTGTGTGTGTGTGTGTGTGTGTGTGTGTATTCCTAAATATATAAATACAATCTGCTGTATTTAGTATATATATGTTAGTGTATATATATATATATATATATATATATATATATAAAGAAAGAGAGAGTGTCTATATATATATATTTAGCACTATATAAGGATATATAAATATATCCTAATATATGTGTATATTATATATAGGATACATATATTTAGGATAACCAATTGGGGGCTTCCTCTTCCCGTGTTAGGTTGTCTATTGGTGTTGGCATTTTTCTGTTCTTATTTAGGAATTCTTATTTCTTTGACATTCTAGGAGACACAATCTCCCAGCAGACTTCCTGGTCCTCTGGCCCTTACATTTTCTGTCCCCTTTTCTGCAATGAGCCTTGAGCCTTAGGTGCAGGTGTGGTGTCTTAGGTGGACCAGTTGGGGCTGAGCACCCAGCAGTCACTTATGTTCTGCATTTGGATTGCTTTGGGTTGTCTCTTTTTTTTTTTTTTTTTTTTGGTTTTTCGAGACAGGGTTTCTCTGTGTAGCTTTGCGCCTTTCCTGGAACTCGCTTTGGAGACCAGACTGGCCTCGAACTCACAGAGATCCGCCTGCCTCTGCCTCCCCAGTGCTGGGATTAAAGGTGTGTGCCACCACTGCCCAGCCTGTCTCTGTTTTCTTCTGTTACCAGGAGATGTTTCTCTGGTGAGGGCTGTGACCTATACTTATCTGTAGGCATAAGAATAAATATTTAGGGCCGGGCAGTGGTGGCGCACGCCTTTAATCCCAGCACTCGGGAGGCAGAGGCAGGCGGATCTCTGTGAGTTCGAGGCCAGCCTGGTCTACCAAGTGAGTTCCAGGAAAGGCGCAAAGCTACACAGAGAAACCCTGTCTCAAAAAACCAAAAAAAAAAAAAAAAAGATATTTAAGTTGTTTCATTTCCTAGATACTGTGAATAGAGTAGCAGTGAACGTGACTGAGCAAGTATCTGTGAAGTAGGATGTTGAGTCCTTTGGGCATATGCCACCGAAGGGTATTATTTATATAGTATATTCATACTATATATTTATTTTTAGCTTTTTAAAAAATATGTAATTTATTTGTATTTTATGTGCATTGGTATTTTGCCTGCATGTATATCTGTGTGAGGGTGTCAGAAACCCTGGAACTGGAGTTACAGGCAGGTGCGAGCTGCCCTGTGGGTGCTGGGAATTAAACCATTCTTGCATCTCTGGTATAAAGCCAATTTGATCATGGTGGATAGTCTTTTTATGTATATTTGTATTTAGTTTGCAAGTATTTTTTAGCACATTTTTTTATTTAAAAAATTTTTTTATTCATTTTACATACCAACCACAGATCCCCCTCTCATCCCTCCTCCTGCTCCCCCACCCCCACCTAACCCCCGCCAAACCCACTCCTCATCCCTTCCTCCAACAGGGTAAGTTCTCCCTTGGGGGAACAGCAAAGCCTGGTACATTCAGTTGAGGCAGGACCAAGCCCCTCCCCCCTGCCTCAAGGGTGAACAAGGTGTCCCACCATAGGTAACGGGATCCAGAAAGCCAGCTCATGCACGAGAGATAGATCTTGATCACACTTCCAGGGGCCGCTCAAACAGACCCAGCTACACAACTGTCTCCAGTATGCATAGAGTCTAGTCCGGTCCCATGCAGGTTCCACAGCTGTCGGTCTAAAGTTCCTATGAGCTTGGTTCGGTTGTCTCTGTAGGTTTCCCCATCATGGTCTTGATGCCCCTTTGCTCATAGAATCCCTCTTCCCTCTCTTCGACTGGACTCCCGGAGCTCAGTCTGGTGCTTGGCTGTGGATTTCTGCATCTGCTTCCATCAGTTACTGGATGAAGGCTCTCTTGGTCCAGTTGGAGCTGGCCTTTGCAAGTATTTTATTGAGGATTTTATGTCTATGCTTCATCAAGGATATTGGCCTATAGTTTTCTTTTTCTGTTGTGTCTTTACCTTGTTTGAAGGAAAATGGCCCCCCCATTTATAATAGTGGCACTATTAGGAGGTGTGGCCTTGTTTGAGTAGGTGTGGCCTTGTTGGAGGAAGTGTGTCACTGTAGAGGTGGGCTTTGAGGTCTTATATATGCTCAAGCCACACCCAGTGTCTCAGTTCACTTCCTGTTGCCTGCAAATCAAGATGTAGGACTCTCAGCTCTTTTTCCAGCACCATGTCTGTGTGCACACCACCATGTCCTGCCATGATGATAATGGACTACACCTCTGAACTGTAAGCCAGCCCAAATGAATGTTTTCCTTTATAAGAGTTGCCATGGTCATGGTGTCTTTTCACAGCAATAGAAATGCTAAGACAGTGTTCTGCCTAAAACAACTCCTGGGCCACCATCCCGTGACAAATAATGGGACTTGGGGCTGGAGAGATGGCCTCTTTGTCAGCTTTCTCCTCCGCATTCCCTCCTGATTGCTTCAGCACTTTCTGATCCCAATTTGTCATTCAGGCCTCTACTACCTCCAAAAGATTGTAAGCCCCGAGGCTCAGCAAAGCTCTTAACACCCCATACCCTCCCAAGGTCCCCAAAGAAATGACTTCTCCCCCACTCCCCCACGTACTCACACTGGAGCTCATCTGCCCTTGTGTCCCATAGCCTCCCTAGACAGACTGTGAAAGGATCCTTCAGATCTTGTTTAAAAGTCTTTCCCATGCCAGGCATGGGGGCACACACCGTTAATCCAGCATTTGGGGGGGCAGAGGCAGGCAGATCTCTGCATTCAAGGCCAGCCTGGTTTAAATAACAAGTTTCAGGGCAGCCAGTGCAACATGGTGAGACTCTGTCTCAAAAGCAAACAAACAAAAATCTTTCCTAATTCAAGTAGTTCAGACACAGAGTTTGGTTTCTCCTATCAGCCATTGTTAAGGCCTCCGCGTGCAAGCTGAATCAGGAATTTTCCTTCCTCTTTGTTGAAGGTCACACCTGAAGGGTATCTTCCATTACTCGGACCTCAATTTTTCCCTCCACACAGTCCAATTCCTCTCATGAGTTTCAAGACTTTTTTAAAAAAATTTATTTGTGGGGCTGGAGAGATGGCTGGGTTGCAGAGATGGCTCAGTGGTTAAGAGCACTGGCTACTCTTCCAGAGGACCCAGGTCCAATTCCCAGCAACCACATGGTGGCTCACAACCATCTATAATGAGATTTGGTATCCTCCTCTGGCATACAGAACACTGTATACATAATAAATAAATAAAATAAAATAAAATCTTTTAAAAAAATGTGTGTGTGTGTGTGTGTGTGTGTGTGTGTGTGTGTGTGTGTGTATAACAACAACAGTCAGTTCTTTGGTTCCACTGTGGATTCTGTAGATCAAACTTAGGTGGTCAGACTTGAATGGCATTTTTTTACCCTAGTGTATGTGCATGTGTGTATATGTGTGATGTGTGATTGTGTGTGAGTGCATGTTCATGTGGAGAGGATGTACGTGCCACAGTGCATGTGTGGAGGTCAGAAGAACAACCTTTGGGTGTTGATCCTCACTTTCCTACCTTATTTGAGATGAGATCTCATCACCGCTTATTAGGCATGTGAAGTTGAGTTTCTGGAGATTTTCCTGGTGGGGACACACAGAGATTCCAAACTCGTGTGCTACCATGCCCTATTTTTACGTGTGTCCTGAAGATCTGCACTTAGCTTGGCAGACTTGTGTGGTGAGTGCTTTTACCTGCTGAGCCTCTCTCCAGCCCAGGAGCGGGTTTTCAGTGCATTCTACTTTGTGCTCTCCCTACACTTTCCCATCTGTAAGAAATTACAAGATAACACCTCTATTTCATTATTCTTATTTCCACCTTTCTCCCAAATTAGAGACTCATGTGCAGGAAAGATGGCACCCACATATCCCTTTCTCCGTGTAAGTCCTCCTTCCTCAGGCACGTTTCCTCCAGGCAGCCAGCTCAGCCTCAGTTGCACGCCTTGTCACCCATAGCAGGAGTTCTGCGGCTCCCACCACAGCTTTCTCACACTCCTGACCCGGCTCTGGTGCTCTCGGGGTTGTAGTATAGTCTTCATTCATCAGCAATATCCAGGCCATCAGCATACTTATGTGGTAGGCCACCTTGATCAGGGAGGCACACTATCTCATCCTCAGGGAAGAAGATGGTCACCCAAGACTCTGTGGATGCTCCACTCATCTCTGCTTGGTTACATTTTGTGCCCTTTCTGGAGAGATGTAAAAGAAATGTCTACCCCAAATAGAGAAGGAGCTGACAGACGGAAGAAAGAGTGTCAAGGCCAGCTTGGTGAATCAATAGGTTTTGGTGAGTACTTACAACAGCATGGATGACTCATGGACAGCTACACCACTAAACAGTCCCCCTACACTAGTCAACTTTTACCTCTCACATATATTAGCATTTCCACGAGTACTTGTAGCTGGGGCAGGAGGGAGAGAATAGGAATTGGAATCCCAGTGAAGGGCCTTAAGAACATCTTGTAGCCCTCCCTCTCCAAGAGGGGCTATTACCGCAGACCTAGTTATCTGTTGTATAGTTCTGTTTATTTCATTGAGCAAGATCTCCTGTGGTTTACCATAGCTGCTCTGCTTTATAATGGCAATGGTTATGCCAAGCTCAGTGGAAGCAGCTATATTACTTGCCCCTGTTCTAATCTTACTCATTTTCTATCATTTACTTGAGTAGCAGCCCTGTATACATAGATACGATTGTGTTTTGTTTTGAGGCAAGGACTCACTATGTAGCTAGCCCTAGCTGGCCTGGAACTTTCTATGTAGACCAGACTGGCTTAGAACATATGATGCTGCTGCTTCTACCTTCCAAGTGCTAGGATTACAAAAGTGCCACCACGGCTGGCTAGATAAGCTTATCTGTTGTTCAACACTGTCTCCCCAGGGCCTGGAACAGGGCCTAGCACACAGTATGTGCCTAAGATAATGCTTCTCCGGTCAACAACTGAGTGGATGTGTAGTGAGGATGGAAGGGACAGAAGCAGAAGAAACTTGCCAGCTGCCGTGGTGGCTCACACCCGTAAGGTGGCAAAGGCAGGAGGATTGCCCTGAGTTTGAAGCCAATCTGACTAGAGGAAAAGAAAGGGCGGGAAACAAAAAGAAACAGCGGGAAGAAAGAGAAGAGGGAGAGGAAGGGAGGGTGGGAAGGAAGAGGGGCTCTAGTTGCCCTTATTCTATTTGGGGAGCTGAGCTTCAATGAAGATCTAAAGAGAGAAAGTCCTGGATACCCCGGAGTGAGACCAGAAAAAGAGCTCCAGAGGGAGGTGGCGATGTTTGCTCTGACTCTGGGATGTCTGCTACGATCCGGAGGTTCAGTGAGGCACATGGGGCAGGGGAAGGAAGCATCGCGAAGCAGCTAGAGAAATGAATAGGTTGAAAAGTTGGAAGAGGGATGATGGATCACTGACAAGGAGAAATCTGTCAAAGGCCTTGAATCTCAAAAGGATGACCCTGGATGTCAGAGAACTCATACCCTAGACAAGCCCCCAGACGTAGGACTGCGACGAGAACAATGAGCTCATATGGAGAGAGGAGTCATTTATTGGAGTAGCTTTAGATGGGGGCTATCTAGACACATAAGCCTGTCTTAGGTCCCCCTTTGCAGCATCGGTGACATGCCAAAGTCCTCAGTTCTTGGAGGTCTCTGGAATTTTCAGGAAATGAGGGCTATGATGACATCTTGTGGGACACAATGGAGGAAGGCCAGTGTCAATCATGAGGTGACATAGTTGGACACTTCAATGAGATTTCTGTCAGGATCTCGGAAGTAGATGGACAGAATAGGCCCCTTTGCTCCTGTTCTGGAGACTGGGCCCTCCTCAATGGGGACATCAAAAGCCTGAATGAAGTGAGCAGACAAGACAAAAGTCATGGGGCACAGATACGTGAGACCAAAACTTAATTCCTCAAGACTTCCATCTTGTTTCTTCCCTAGCCCATGCTCTAGGGTTTGAACTCAGGGACTTACACATGCTACAACCACAGGCAAAGTTGCATTCCTATGGTGTCTAGACTGCCAAGCTTTCTGACCTCATCTACTCTACTCAAGATGGATGGCCTCGGGCAGAATATGTAATTGCCTTGAACCTCCATTTCCTCAATTTGTAAATTGACAGTGACAGTAATACTAGTGAGCAAGAATTTAAGCACAGTACCTGGATCAAAGTATATATTCGTTGTTTTGTTCTCTGAACAGTACTGGGAATTGACCCCACAGCTTCCTGTGGGACCAGCAAGCAGTCTACCACTGAGCTACATGCCCAGCCCTGTAACCATTGGCTTTAATTGCTTCTCTTTTCGCCAAGATAAAATGTTTGGTTGTTTTGTTTTGTTTTGTTTTTGTTTTTCGAGACAGGGTTTCTCTGTTTAACAGTCGTGGCTATCCTGGAACTCACTCTGTAGACCAGGCTGGCCTCGAACTCACAGAGATGTGCCTGCTTCTGCCTCCTGAGTGCTGGGATTAAAAATGTGTGCCACCACACCTGGCATAAAATGAGTTTTTCCTATACTTGGTGGAAATCTTATTTCCTCTTTATATAAAAAGCTATAAAAGAGCTCATATATAATGTTCTTTGTTAGTGTGTGTGTGTCTGTGTGTGTGTGTGTGTGTGTGTGTGTGTGTACACACATATGTGCATACATGTGGGAGTCAGAAGACAGATTGTAGAATCTGTTTGGGCCTACTATCACATGAAGTCTGGGGATTACTCATGCTGTCTGGTTCATGTGGGAAGTACTTCTTTCTACTGAGCCATTGCTGGCCCAGATGTAAGTTTTTGGTTTGTTTTTCTTTTTTGAGACAGGATCTTACTATGTAGCCCTGGCTGGCTTAGCTCGCTCTGTAGACCAGGCTGGCCTCGAACTCACAGAGATCTGCCTACATCTGCCTCCTGAGTGCTGGGACTAAAGGTGTACATCACCACACCAAGCTTCAGATAAAAGTTTTTATAAGCATGATAGATTTTTGTTCGTTTTGGGGAATGAAAGCTGGAGCCTTGCGCATGCCAGGTAAGAACTCTGCCATTGAGTTCCACCCCCTAATATTTCCTTTGTTCCTCTCAGTACTCAAAGATGACTGTATTTTGTTATGCTTCTACTTGGCATTTTTTCTTCTCATGTTTCTACATAACAAAGCATACCGATTTTATAAATATGATCAAGACAGGATCTCTCTCTGTATACACTTGGCTGTCCTGGAACTCGATCTGTAGACCAGCCTTGAACTCCCAGACCTGCCTCTGCCTCCCAAGCGCTGGGATTAAAACCGTGTGCCACCTCCACCTAGCTCTGACCATATTTTAATATGTCTTTTCTTACTTAGACATTAACATGACAAAAGACTGAGTATGTCAGAACATTATTTACAAATATTCTTCTTTAAATTTTATATAAGTTACTGTATTAAAAGACTGGCAATAAAACTTTACACACCAACATTAACCAGACCCAATTGTTTTACTACTTCTAATTCTGTATTGGATTTTGTTTTGTTTTGGGTGGTGGATAAGAGTATAGAGTATATTCAGTAGTGATTTCTGTGTAAAAATGTAATGGAAAGCTCCACGGTTCTGAATGCTTATTCTAACTGTATGGCTGCTCATGCAGTTGTACTATTTCCTTCTCAAATCAATTTGGTTACATGAAAGTGACATCAGCCAAAGGAGGAAGTCGGTAACTGTGCAGGCGGGATGTGGATGTGATGGGAGCTGTTGTGTCTGAGCTGTGAGGAAGACCTAGCTCTTGGGTCACACTTCTGGCTTGACAGTAGCTACAGGAGGTTTCTTTTCTTTTTTTCCCATTTATTTATTTTACATCCTGGCCACAGTCTCCCCCACCCCATCCTGCCCTCCCAGTCCTTCTCCTGGATTCCCCCTCCATCCCTCCCAGTCCTTCTCCTGGATTCCCCCTCCTAACTCCCAATCTCCTCCTCTTCCTCTCCATCCTGGAGAAGGCAGATCTCCCATGAGTATCAACCAAACATGGCATATCAAGTTGCAGTGAGACTGAGCACCCCCCAGGTGTTAAGGCTGGGCTTTCTTACTAAGAATGGCACTATACTCACCTTGAGACGCTTCATCACCTCCTCCAAAGGCACTTCTGTAATCAGACAGACATCCAGGGAGCCCGGAATGGGGTGAGCGGCTTTGGGATCAAATTCCTTTCCCACCTCATGTAAGTTAAATTTTTGGTCTCCAAAACACAATGCCTTCCGATCCCCCTGTTTAGGAGAGAGAAAACAACGGAGAATTAGGCCGCCAAGATGAGTTTGAACTTACCGCAAAAAGGAGAAAGGGCCGCTACACAGTGGCCCTTGATTCATCTAGCAGACTGCGTTTTCAACAAATACGTTTGTGTCAGTCTGTGCATGCACAGTACACACGCAGAAGAAGGCATCAGATTCCTCGGGGCTGGAGTTCTATGTGCTTGTGAAAGGCATGGCTTGTTATTTGGGTCCTAGGATCTGATCTCCATCCATTCTTCATGATTGAGCAGCAAGTGCTTTTAACCTCCAAGCCATCTCTCCAGCCCAACATTCTTTTTTGTTTGTTTGTTTGTTTTGTTGTTTTTTGTTTTTTGAGACAGGGTTTTGCCGGGCGGTGGTGGCGCACGCCTTTAATCCCAGCACTCGGGAGGAAGAGGCAGGCGGATCTCTGTGAGTTCGAAGCCAAGCCTGGTCTACAAAGCGAGTTCCAGGAAAGGCGCAAAGCTACACAGAGAAACCCTGTCTCGAAAAACCAAAAAAAAAAAAAAAAAAAAAAGCAGATTTTTTTAGCTGGAGAGATGGCTCAGAGGTTCAGAGCACTGACTGCTCTTTCAGAGGTCCTGAGTTCAATTCCCAGCAACCACATGGTGGCTCACAACCATCTGTAATGAGATCTGCTGCCCTCTTCTGGCCTGCAGACATACATGCTGTATACATAATAAATAAATCTTAAAAAAAAAAATGAAAAAAAAAAAGATTAAAGTTTAGCCGGGCAGTGGTGGCGCACGCCTTTAATCCCAGCACTCGGGAGGCAGAGGCAGGCGGATCTTTGTGAGTTCGAGGTCAGCCTGGTCTACAGAGCAAAACTACACAGAGAAACCCTGTCTCGAAAAACCAAAAAAAAAAAAAA
>CABHPP010124372.1:0-24338 GCA_902168425.1 Peromyscus attwateri
TGTCAAATTTCACTGACATAGGTTCTCATTCATTGTAAAATCAAAGCACCAAGAGGAAATATTATTCCTGTTCCTATTTTTCAGGAGAGATCAATCCATTTATCAGATAAGAATAATGCCTGTTCTGTGTGTTATCTCCTATTTGTAAGTCCAGCTCTATAATATGTTCTTACTGTACACATGCTTATCTAACAACCTAAAATTCATTTCATTAGATTATGCAATAATATTGAAGAGAGTAAACAAATTTATCCAAATATTGGTTATCCTATTAGATAAGATTTATTTATATGGACCTGCCATGTTCGTGAGCATTGTGTGTGTGTGTGTGTGTGTGTGTGTGTGTGTGTGTGTGTGTGTATGTATAAGACAATTGCAATTACTATTTATTTTTGTATAGTTTAGTGGTGATTAATTGGATGAAAGTATTTCAAAGTCCATAGAGAGGAATCCAAGGCTGAGTGTGTAGCTCATAGTTCGAGTGCTTGCCTACCATGTGTGAAAACTTGTGTTCAATATCTCATACTACATAAAGAAATAAAAAATGAGAGAGGAAGAAAGAGTAGAGGAGGGTAGAGGAGAGGAGAGAATTCCTTGTGGGACAGTAATCCATTCTGTAGCACTGTAGAGAAAAGAAAATCTGAAAATCTGCTAAGGGTGACTTATACATAATATTATTGTATGAGACAACAACCCTTTAAGTAAAGTGGTATTTACATAAATATTCATAGAGATGTTACTGAACTAATTTTAACATTAATTCACCATTTTTGCCTTCTGAATCTCTATGCTTCAGGACTTCAGAATTGAACTATATTTGGAGGCAGGACCTTTATCAAGCTAAATTAAAAGGAAACCATCTGGCTCCTTTCAAGACAGGAAAAGTAGACATGCTAGTGAGCATCAGTGATGAAGCCGGCAGGACACTTAGAACACTGCAGGCATGGAGGACCTCCAGATAAGCCAGCAGATACAGGGATGTCAGTTGAATCCCATCCAAGTAGCTGACGAAAGGTGACATGATAAAAATGGGACAAGGTAGTGACTGCTGTTGAAATGCATAGACAGAAATGTGGTGAGCAAAAGACTGTAGCATACAGAATCAGTTTTGAGACCAATCTGTTGGAAGATGCTGCCTGTCCTGATGTTGGAAGGTGAACCACTAGTCAAGGAAGTGTTCCTAATGCTTCAGAGTGGCAAAACAATTCAGAAACATCACTTGTTACTTAGAAGGCAATGCATCTAAATGATCTCCAGGCACAGCTGCTGATATACTCAGTTCTAGAGTGGAAAACTTGAGATGTTTTCAGTTGGTATAGTTAGACAGTTAAGTGAAAGATGAGTTGAGGAATCATTGCTTGTTTCTAAGCCGACTTTAAAGAACATTATATTTTCCCTCTCATCTGAGAACATTAAAACACAGATCTGTATTGAAATAGTGATTGTTAGTATTAGAAATATGTGACATGCATACAGAGCAACTAAGTAAAAAATAAGTACTAGGCTAAAACAGAGAACAGGACTAAGCCCTAGTACTGATCACATAGAAAAACTAGGAAAGGCTCTAAAAAACCCCAAAACACAAAATACTACCTATAAGAGAAAAATGTCAATTATCCCCCAGTGATGACAACATTACACATGTGGGTATAAATACGATACTGTATCACCTAATTATGTACATATTCACAGAAATTTTAAAAGATTAAGAATTTGCTTTTTATACATTGTATACTGGTATCAAATTATCATGTCACAGCTGATAAATATTTACAATTAGAATAAAAATTGTCAAATGTTTCTGAATTAAAAATATACATCCTCCTAAAAAAAGATTCTCAACATAAGAAATAGCCTCAGGATAAAACTCTAATCAGAAATGAAACTAAAGCTGTATCAGGAAGATGTGATGTGTGCATGCAGATTTGCAGTGAAACAAAGAGTTATTTGTGATTCATGCTTTCCTCTGAGCTTATACATGTCTATGTGTATGTGGGGGGGGGGATAGATGCATGTGCAAATGCATGTTGGTGCCTATGCTTGTGTGTACATGAAGAGCCCGATATTTACCATGGATGTCTTCCTCTCAAACCTCTACTGTGTTCTTTTGAGACAGAATCTTTCACTGAACAGAAATGGGCCAGTTTGGCTAGACTGCCTAGTCATCAGTCTCCAGGCATCCTTTTGTGCCTGCCTCTTTAGGACTGGGATTACAGATGCATGTTTCTGTACTTGGCTTTTATGAAGATACTGGGTCTCTGAACTCTCCCTAGCTCTGTTTTTTTTCTCTTACTGCTGATACTGTCCTAACAACCTGCCATGCCTAAAGCACCAGAAGGATGGTGGGAAGAAACCAAAAGGTTGGATTTTGTCTCAAAGGTAGGGCATCAGGGATGCAAAGGGCCTCCATGTCTCTGACAGGGTTGTCAAAGGTTGGAGTAAGAAAAACAGAGACTGGTACAAGTGAAAATGCTTTTGGCCCCCAAATTTTTATGAAGAGGTAACAAGCTAAGCCATTTCACAGCTAGAAGTGTGTCTATTTCTGATTGAAAAAGAATGATTTATCAGAGGATGGAGTTAAGAAATGCAGAGAATGATGGACTAGGAAACCACATTTGAGAATGAATTTAGCCTTAGGGATCCATTTCTTGTATCCAGTCTCCAAGAACTATGAAACAGCAATACTGTAGCATGATTGGAATTGTCATAACTACCTTATCATTGTATTGTGAGAAGAAGGTAAATTATCAAAAGAGATCAGGGTATCTTGTTGAGAAGACACACTAGGGTGATTCCAATGGGTCTTCCTTAAAACCCAAATTTCAGGACAATGAGCTAGTTTGATCAGGGGCAATACGATACCTAGCAAAAGACATTGCTATATAATTCTTATTACAAACTTCTCGAACATCTCAGGACTGAGATGACTCAGTTGGTAAAATGTTTACCATGCATTTCAAGCCCCTATGTTTGACTACAAGAACACACATTAAAAATAAATAAATGAGTGAAAAAGCTTTGCACAGTGGTTCATGGTTGTAATCCCAGTTTTAGGCAAAGACAAACATATCTCTGGGGTGATGGGTGATGTTGTTCTGTATGCTATGAATATGTGTTGCTTTGATTGGTTGATAAATAAAGCTGTTTGGCCAATGGTAAGGCAGAATAGGTTAGGTGGGACATTGTAACTAGAGAGGAGGAAGGAGAAAGGCAGAACAGAGGAGATACTGCCAGCCACTGCCATGAGAAGCAAGATGTAAAGATACCAATAAGCCGCAAGCCACGTGGCAAAGTATAGATTTATAGAAATGGGTTAATTTAAGATTTAAGAGCTAGCTAGTGAGAAGCCTGAGCCATTAGGCCATACAATTCATAATTAATATAAGCCTCTGTGTGTTTACTTGGGTCTGAGTGGCTGCGGGACCGTGTGGCCATGGGAGCCGGGCAGGACCAGGAAAACTTCAGCTTCATTGGGGTTTGTTTGCCAGTCAGCCTCAACTCCTTGTCAAGTTCCAGGCTAAAAGATGAAGTATATGGCAAAGAAAGGATCCAATGGTTAACCTTTCACACACACACAGACATATACACATGTGACAAAGAAATCAGTTCAATAGAAAATTAAGAAAGTGCAAAGATTGAATATTCAGAGAGTAAAACAAAATTATTGATTCATTGATGGGAAGGCAGATGCTCAGCTTAAGTAGAAGACAGAGAAAGTCAAACCACAGCAGGAGGGTTCTGTCATTTCAAATCTCTTACAATGGATAAAATTTTTACTTCTGAAGGATATGTGTGTCCATAGACCATTTTGGAAACTAATTGCTGTTCAGCAATCTTCTCCAAAGCTAGCTAGGACCAAAGAAGTTCAAAAAGACACTTTTTAAGACTCTGGAAATGCTGAAGGCAGGCTTGCTCCTTAAGACTCGGGAAACTTTAAAGGGAAGTTCATTAAGACTTAAGAAGTAAATGACTGAAAAGTCTCAGGAAATTCCCTGAAGCTGAACAGATGCACAAGGCTTTTTCATCCCCAAGCTTTTATGAGAAGTAATGACTCCTGAAGAGACAGAGATGAGCTGAGCTGTCTAGCGAGGCACATACTAGCCCAGATTCCTAGAAGACATCGTCTGGCCTTTAAGCTGCCATTAAGGCATGCTATGAGCTCTGGGGTTCCAGTTTTCAGTGGTCTATCACCAAAGCTTGGAGGGACTTTCCATTATATAGCTGTCTTTGAATCTCACCATACCCCTTCTAAGTAACCCCAACAAACTCATGGTTTCCCAATTTGGACTTTGGCCACATCTTTATTTTTATTTATCATGGGCTCCCTCTCTGGGGTGAATAGATATTTGTTCATATACATAAGAAACACTATCATACAATATTTGCTAGGGAAACTGTTGAAAATGTGATATATGTGTGTGTGTGTGTGTGTGTGTGTGTATTTGTGTGTGTATGTGTGTGTGTGTGTGTGTGTACCACGTTGGAAACTGTGTTATACATGGGCAATGTGTGAAGAACAGAGGATCAATAGTGGTTGAAAGAGAGGGCAGGTAAGTGTAATGGGGACTGAATATGATCAAGTACATGACAAACATGTGTGAAAATATTATGGCAAAAGCCATTATGCTTTACAGTGCTATGCTAATAGTTGTAAAACTCACATGGGTATTTATTGAGAAAGCTCACATTAAGGTATTTTGCCATGTAAATAAGCACTATAATACTGTGATGTATTGATGTAGACAGCTGCATTTACTAAAGCATTCTTTATAACACTGTCTTATTAGAAAGAAAAATCAAATTCTAACTTAAACTTCACAGTGGTTGTCTCTGCCAACATATTCTATTTATCTTTAAAACTATATGATAATAGGTATCATATTTAGACAGAAAAATATTAAAATAAAATTTTATTTTGCAAAACAAACCTGAATCACAATTGCAGTAACCCTCATATATGTGTTTTTGCAGTTATTAATAAATGTATAAAAGGATCATAGACAATAATGTAGCTGATTAATATGCAGGGTGGGATTGGAAGTGAGGTGGGTGTATGTAGAGGGAAAATGTCGTGAACTTCTGGGGAGGAGTCAGTTTTGTTTAGCCAGAAAATACTCAGTAAATGCAAGTGGGCATAGACTTATATAAAAATTATAAATGCCGGGCGTTGGTGGCGCACGCCTTTAATCCCAGCACTCGGGAGGCAGAGGTAGGTGGATCTCTGCGAGTTCGAGGCCAGCCTGGGCTACCAAGTGAGCTCCAGGAAAGGCGCAAAGCTACACAGAGAAACCCTGTCTCGAAAAAACCAAAAAAAAAAAATTATAAGAAAAAACAGCATATAAAACGTTAAACTAGGTTTTAAAGCTCCTTTTTGTGCTGACTTTTTTAGAAACCTGACTTTGAACAGTTGTAGAAGCAAGAGAAAATTTTGTGATTGAGTTTGTGCCTGTTTGTCTATTAATTACCCAAAGGAGGTGAGCTATCTTTATGATTAACTGCGTCTACATGTGCTTATTATTTTCTTATCACTTTTGTGTGTGTGTGTGTGTGTGTGTGTGTGTGTGTGTGTGTGTGTATGTGTGCATGCACTGTGCTGTGCTTCTGTGGATGGATATATATATATATATATATATATGTGTGTATATTTTATATATATATATATATATATATATATATATATATATATATATATATGTTTGTATACCAGGGAGCATGTACATATGGAGGCCTGATCTCTGGTCTACCTTATTCATGGAGGCAGGGTTTCTCAGTCAAACCCAGAGTTCACAGGTAAGGCTAGTCTCACTACGTAGCTTGCTCTTGGGCTCCTGTCTTTACCTTCCGTGGCTGAAATTGCATGCCTCATTGTCTTACTCACCTGTCATTCACATGGCTTCTGGGAGTCTGAAGTCTGGTCCTTATGTTCACATAGTGAGAATTTTGCCACTGATCCATCTCTCCAGCTCTCCATATTTATACATTTGTTATGTTAGTTTGTGTTCTACAACTCTCTTTCTTATTTCCCCTAGTATTATTTACTTATTTTGTGGGAAAAGATATATGCCCTACAATCTGGTGGGTATTAGGTTCAGTGGCTCTAATTATATTCTCATTGTTAGACAACACTTATCCTTGTCCACTTGTGTTTTTATTATCCCAAATTGAAATTTCGGACTCATTAGGCAACTGTCTACCTCCCCTCTCACTAGTGCCTGCTAGGCACATCCTCCATTCTTCTCTGTGCAGTTCTTTGTCTCTGTTATATGGTAATATCCACCACAGTCATACCTCAGGAAATTTACTGAATAAGTCACGGAAGTAGAATAACTCAGTTTGTCCCTTGTTCTTTGGCTTCTTTCAGGTGGCACAGTGGCACTGCTGAAGGCTGCATGTGAGAGGTGGGTGATCACCTGCCAATACCTAAGATGGGTCACATCTAGAGCGTGTTATTGGACTACCTCTGCCTGAAACAATCATTACTTCTTTATTTAGTCATTTATTGAAATCATTGTGAATAAACTGATATTTACTTTATAGTCTTATACATGCAACTTTGTTATTTGATTGCTTGACTGAATCCAGTTTTCAATTTTATGAATTCTTTTTTTCATATCTACATAGATTGCTTTTGAGCACTTTCCATATTTCTAGATACAAAATGCCTCAGGGTCATATTGTGCATTATCTTGGCTTCTTTTGTTGAAGAAAGATTTTAAACATCAAGATTTTGCTGATTGTGTAACTACATAAAAATATAACTTTGAAAATGTTAGGGCTCCATTAAAATCAGCAAAAAGGTGAATATAATCATATGCAAAAACATTTTTTTGCTGTGTGGTTATGATGGCTACTTTTAATCCTAGCACTCAAAAGGGAGGCAGAATCAGATGGATCTCTGTGAGTTTGAGGCCAGCCTGGTCTACCAAAATAGTTCTTTCTAAGACAGTCAAGGCTACCAAAGAAACCCTGCTGCAAAAATTTGTTTCTTTTACTTAAGTTTGTGTTATCATGTACAAAATTTATAAAAGTGTACACTTTAGCAGAATTCCATGTAATATCTAGACATTCATATATTTTTGTTGCTGTGGAATAATAAAACATTGATTGACCAGTAGCCAGGCAGGAAGTATAGGCAGGATAAGCAGACAAGAAGAATTCTGGGAAGAGAAAGGCTGAGTCAGGAGACGCCAGCCTGCCATCCAGGGAGCTGCATGTAATGGCACACAGGTAAAACCACAGAACACATGGTGACATATAGATTAACGGAAATGGGCTGAGTTTAAATGTAAGAGCTAGTCAGTGGTAGGCCTGAGCTAATGGCCAGGTAGTTTTAATTAATATAAGCCTCTGTAAGTTTACTTGGGTCTGAGCAACTGCAGGACCAGGTGATACACAGGAAAACTTTCAGCTAGACTTTGTATAATGTGTAAGTCAGGTAAACACCAGTAGAATGTAGGTGTAAGTCTATATTAGAGATCTGACAGGGACACTTACTAGGGGAGAGGGAAATTTCAACAACACTATATGAAACAATTCTGAATGACCAGCACTGGGTCTCAGATGGTCAGCTTTTCCCACCACATTTAGAACATATATGTGAGCTGTGGTGACATGTGGTGCCTACTCAATGGAGGGAAAGGTGAGATAAAGTAAAGGGGATGGAGAAGAAAACAAAGCATTTTAAAGGAAGATAATTGTAAGGATGAATGGAGAGATTATACAGGAGAATGAGAGGCCAGAGAGCACAAAGGCAGATAGCTAACAAGTGAGAACAAAGGACAGAAGGAAGGAGAAGATAGAGGGAATGGAGGAAAGAACAGAAGAGTAGGAGAACAGAAGGAAGAAAGGTGAGAGGGCTTATGGAATAGAACTTGATAGTGCTTTGAGGGAATCACAAGTAAGCATCCATTTGTTTTTAAGGGAAGAGTAACACAGTGTTAATTTAGCAAATATATCCATTTTGCTTTATATTTTACAGATTAAATTTCAATGATAACAGTAAGTATTATGGGAATAACAATAAGTCACCAGATTGTAATGTGTCAGAGATAGAGGAAAATCTTCATAGGATATATTTATTATTTCAATGATAAATATGATTGCCAGAAAAATCTTAATTGATACTCTGTTCTGTGAGATAAGCAAAATTACAAGATGTAGCATCTACTATTTTTTAATAGAAGTAGCTTTTATTTATTTCCATGTTTCTCAAATTAAGCTGGCTGAGTTGGTTGTTTTGAGGGGATTAGTCAAAGAGACCAAATCCCATATCTTCATCTGATTCCTCTGACTCTTCCTTGGCTTCAGCCTTGGCTGGAGCTGCAGCAGCAGCAGGAACAGCAGTGGTGGCGGCGGCCACAGGAGCAGCAGCCACAAATGCAGATGGATCAGCCAAGAAGGCCTTGACCTTTTCAGCAAGTGGGAAGGTATACTCAGTCTCCACAGACAAAGCCAGGAACCGCTTGTACCCATTGATGATAGAGTGTGGCACTGAGGCAACAGTTGGGTAACCAATCTGCAGACAAACACTGGCAACATTTTGGACACCCTCCAGGAAGAGGGCGTGCAGAGTCTGTTCTGTGATGTCAAGCACTTCCGGGTTGTAAATGCTGTCATTGTCAAATACCTGCTGGATGATCAGCCCAAAGGAGAAGGGGAAGATGTTCAGCATATTCAGCAGTGTGGCTCCACTAACACCTACTTTGTCTCCAGTTTTTATCAGCTGCACATCACTCAGAATTTCAACTGTGCCCCTGGAGATTTTAGTGGTGATGCCTAAAGCCTGGAAGAAGGAGGTCTTCTCGGGCCCCAGACCAGTGTTCTGGGCTGGCACAGTGACCTCACATGGGGCGATGGCACCAGCACGGGCAGCAGTCGGCACCTTATTGGCCAGCAGCATGTCCCTAATCTCAGTGAGGTCCTCCTTGGTGAACACAAAGCCCACATTACCCTGGATATGAGGAACAGTTTCTCCAGAGCTGGGTCATTCTCCAGGTGCCTTTGGATGGCCTTGCACATCATGGTGTTCTTGCCCATCAGCACCACAGCCTTCCCTCGCAGGGACATGCAGATCTGCTGCATCTGCTTGGAGCCCACATTGTCTGCTCCCACAATGAAGCATTTTGGGTAATCATCCAAAAGTTGGATGATCTTAAGGAAGTAGTTGGACTTCCAGGTCACCCTGTCTTCCCTGGGCATCACGGCCATGCGTCAGGGATTGCCACACAGGGTTTAAAGACGATGTCACTCCAATGAGGACGCCTGGCAAGAGCAGCATCTATTTCTTAATGTGACAAAGAACTAGGTAATATGAAGATTAACCTAGAGTTTATATTTGAAATTTAATTATTTGATACCCCTAGATATATAAAATATTGATAGAATTTTTAAATATTCTTAATTGACATGTAAAAATTCCCATATTTGTAATCAAACTCAGACTCAGCCTTCCAATGCAAAGTCTACTTGACCACTGAGGATATAACTGCATGGTGTGTTAACCTTGCCTGGGGAGACATGAATAAAAGCCTGTTCCCCTCAGAGAGGGCATGAACAACAGATGAAAGAAATGAAGTACAACCAAAGTCTGACTTAGTGAGCCAACAAGTTCATCAAGAAAACAGATGAGCCATTTATCACAGGAGCATGGTTGTCCAAAAGGCAGCTTCACTACTGGAAATCCTGTTATGGCTGATAATGGACAAAAGTTGCATTCCTGGAGCTCCCTGTACAAGTAACAATAGTTTAGCTGGTCAAAGATCCCTCTCCCTAGCAATCCTTGATACTTATGTAAATGTAGTGATGAGTCTTGAGAATCTGTGTCAGGAACTTCCTGAGATCTTTAAGGTTTTATTTCATTTCAGAGTCTTACAAGTCTTATGTGTTTCCTGAGTCTAACTCAGATCCTTCAAGAAGAGAACTTTTTAATTCTAAAGGAAGAGTTATTCAGCTATCCAAAAACTAATATTCTTCTATATCACTGTATTTATGCACATATAACATGTGACTATAGCAGGGTCCTTTGCTGTTCCCTTTGCGGGAGGGGTGAGTAGGCACAGAGTCAATGACACAGACTCTGGGAAGATGTTGAAACAGCAAGCTTAGTTTATTCAGGAAGAGACAAACCTTATATATCCTCTACCCTGCCCTGGGGGAAGATCTGATGAATATGTATCTGCTGGTGTGACATGGCTGCCTTTCATTGGTCCAGGTCATCTCCAGATCATGTCTCATTTGCTGTTGCTAAGGCCCTTAGGCAGACCCAAGTTGGCTCTCAGAAAGCATCTTATTACTGGTTTGGGCTGGCTGGCCCTCAGGCTTGTTAGGGGTGAGTCATCCCACATATCCATCCTTTTTTTTTTATTGTTTAATGGGACATGCTCAATGGGAACTAGAGTGCATTGCCCTAACTTTGTTGACTGCACCTCAGGACAGCTCAGGATAATGGACTGTGTCTGACTTAGGTTGGCTTGCCAAACAAGCTCTTACCTGTCTTTGCCTACCAGGCCTCAAAGAGCATCAGTCCTGGAGAGCTGTCTGGGTAGGTGGCTTTAGGCATTAGCCTTCTGTATTTCAGTGAGTCATGCATGCATTATCTCTCTAGGAGGATGTTGATCTAGGTGTCTGAGAGCCAATAAAACCTGGAGGGTTGCCTTTGTGGTGGCCCTTTGTTGGTGAACCTGTTGTAGAAGATATTTGAACAGGGAATGGATTAGTCAAAAATTCAGTCTCCAAGGACTTGGGTGTGACCCTAGCCATATTTATTGTTCCAATCAAAGTCTTTCTGATGATGCATTAGCTACCTTATAGGGGGTGAGGCAATTGCTTGATATCTAGGGTTGAATGCCAGTAATAACATGACCTTTACTAATGCCACAGTAGCAGAACAAATCATACATTACCTCCCTGAAGCTTTTTCTTTGGACAGTGTCTCTTGGTCTGTTGCCAAGATACTCTGGAGAGTATCCATATCAGTGTAGTGATTTTCTGGGGGAAAATGGAAGCATATACTCGCCCACAGGTTAATAGGGGAGCAGAGTGTTGCCATTGAAGGGTGATGGGATCCTTCCAATGCACCAAGGGCAATGGTGTCTCCCAAGGCAGGTAAATAAGCATGCTGTCCAATTTTGGCTTGTGTGACAGGGTTAACATATGGTCCTTGGCCTGTACAACAGCGATGTTGTACTGTATATTAAAATGAGCCTGAGCCTTGGCCTGGTCATCATAGGCAGCATGCCAGTTAAGGAAGACAGCAGGCTCCGACACAGCCTTCATCAAATGGCATCGGTCATAATAAATCTATAAATGCATTGCCCATTGCCATAGGACTTGCTCAAAATACAGTGAGTCAGGACCCAATTCATTAGCAGCCTTATGGACCAAAGACAGGTCTGCAAGAGGAGTAGATATCCATGGCTGTTTGGCTGCATTGGGCCCACATTAACTGGAAATGCCATGGTGGCATATGCAGCACCATAGGTGGAAGAGTCTGGAAGGTATGCAGAGCAGCTGGCTCGCAGGCAGACATCCAAGCAATTCATTCCATGGATGCTGTAGTGGGACTAGCTGCTCAAGGCATGGGGGAAGCAGAGAGAGGGGCTGCTGATGTAGGCTTTTCACAATCATTTCTTCTCTCTTTGCATCTTTTTCCTTTATGTCTATTCTTATTCATCTCCTTGTCAGCAGAAGTGGAGGAAATATCAGTCATGGATAGAATGAAGGTGATAGAAAAGTTGGTGTTACATTGTTCCTGGCAGTATTTATTATGGGCTTTAATGATCTCCTCAGTAGAGGAGGATTTTAGGCCAGCAATTAGAGCCAACAAAATGGGCATATAAAACAATTGGAGGGTTACTCCTGAGGCCACTTCCCTTTTTCTGCCAGGAAGAGAACTCTCATTCAAAGATCAAGTTCTTATAAGTTCTCTGAAGAGATTCATGAAGCAAGCACTCTTAACTGCTGAACCATCTATCCAGACATCATAACTCACAAGCACATACATGAACACACACACACACACACACACACACACACACACACACACCTAAAAATAGTCAGACCATGGCTCCATTTCCTGAGAGTCCAACCCTTATATGGAAACACCAGGTGATCCTGAACAAAAGTATGTGCCACTCTACTATACAGAGAATCTCACAAACAAGACAAACAACAAGAAGAAAGTGGGGGTTCCAGTGCTTACCTGCCAAAGGGACTGAAATCACACAACATAGAGGGGCCTACTCACCAAAATACACCACTCAAGGGGGCGCTCAACCAGTGTCGCACATGAGGATAGGGAGGCAAATAGCTCCCTGTTCAGGCATCAGATATGGAAGGTTCCTGTACTGTTCCCTTTGGGGGAGGAGCCTTAGTAGGCACAGAGCCAATGACACAGAGTCTGGGAGGATGTTGAAACAACAAGATCAGTTTATTCAGGAAGAGGCAAACCTTATATACCCTCCACCCCACCCTGGGGGAAGGTCTGATGAATATATATCTGCTGGTATGACATGGCTGCCTCTCATTGGTCCAGGTCATCTCTAGATCATGTCTCAGCTGCTGTTGCTAAGGCCCTTAGGCAGGCTCAGGTAAGCTCTCAGAAAGCATTTTATTACTGGTTTGGGCTGGCTGACTTTCAGGCCTGTTAGGAATGAGTCATCACACATGTGACCATCTATCTGTTTATCCCCTCAAAAATGCAAACTTTATGGCACACAAAAAATAAGTTATGTTTTATTTAAAAAGTAGTGTTAGGGCCGGGCGGTGTGGCGCACGCCTTTAATCCCAGCACTCGGGAGGCAGAGGCAGGTGGATCTCTGTAAGTTCGAGGCCAGCCTGGGCTACAGAGTGAGTTCCAGGAAAGGCGCAAAGCTACACAGAGAAACCCTGTCTCAAAAAACCAAAAAAAAAAAAAAAGTAGTGTTAGGTTCTTCCAGAAAGCATATGATTTCTTGAGCGCTGCATTGTAAAATTTATTTGATACATTTTATAGCAACCTACTTAAGACACATCATCTGGTATGTGGGGTCTCTGATGTTACAATAATTGACTTGAAGTAGAAGCTTCATCCTCCTGATACATACACACACATCCTGTAGGGAACCAATGTGTTGTCCTGGACTAGCTGTCTTGAGAGGCATGTGTCATGGGTTTTTCTGATTAGGGTTCATGGCTCCCAGGACACAATGTACTTTCCAATTCCTAAGAGACTAATGTAGTACACCTGTCAGTGAATTATTCAGGCTGCTATGTGTTTCTTATATTATCCCTTAGTAGTCAAGGAAGCATGGAAGCCTGAGAGGACAACTGGTCTTAGACATTAATCTTGTGTACCTTGCATCACTTGCAAACTTCATTGTATCCTGCCAACTACAACTGTATTGATCCTGGCAATTTCCGTTTTATTCTGTTTCTGATAAGGGTATTCAAAATCTGATTGCTCTCAATAAAATTTTCACAGTCTCAGTTTTTCTCTGGTCCCTCCAACTAACCTGGTTCAATTGCTTGTCGCCATATCAGGTGATATTATCCCAGGAAGTAAGTGCCAGCACTTATAACACCCAAAGGTGTTATGATTAGAGGAAAGCAGATAGGCTAACTGCATATCTTCTTATCTACCTCCTTTTCTCCAAATCCAATCCTTCAGTCTCATCCACAGCTCTGTAAAAGATTATCTGTTAAAGCATCTTCTCACTTTCTGTCCCCATTCCCAGGGGACTAAGCAGATCCTAGTGGCATACCCTGCTTTCTTCTATTGTATATACTCCCTTTGTTGCCCAACCCCATGCTTATTCTTAAGTGTCAGTTCCCAATTCTTAGGAACACATTTTACCAGGAATTCTCATTGGTCACATCTAGCAGAATCAACAATGACTTTCCTACCAGTCATGACCCAGCCACAGCACACTAACAACTGGAGAAGGCAACAGAAATCAAGAAACAAAATATCAGCACATAGAATTATAAACATCCCAAACCCAGATGCCTAGATGCCAAGGTAAAAAACACAATAACAACCAAGACATTTTTCTCCACTACAGCTCTTCCAAAAGTAAGCCCTGAGAATTGCAAGACACATACCTAATAATAGCCTTTATGAATATGATAGAGGCCTTTAAAAAGGAAATCAATAAATCCCTTTAAAAAATCTATGAAAACACAAAGAGTGGAAAGAAGTAAATAAAAAAGTTCAAAGCCTGAAAGTAGAAATAGAATCAATAAAGAAAACCTAAACTAAGGAAAATCTACAGATAAAAATTTTAGGAACTCTAACAGGAACCTCAGAGACAAGCCTCACCAACAAAATACAAGAGATGGAAGGGAGAATCTGAAGCATAAAGGGCAATATAGGAGAACTAGGTACTTTAGTCAAAGAAAAAATTGAAATAAAATAAAATAAAATAACCTAGGCTTAGTCCATTCAGAAAATCTGGGACACAACGAAAAGAGCAAATCTAAGAATACAGGAACAGAAGAAGGAGAAGAAACCTAAATCAAAGGTACAGAAAATATTTTCAATAAAATCACTGAAAAAAAATTTCCTAACCTAAAGATGCTTATCAAGATACAAAAAGCATACAGAACACCAAACACACTAAACCAGGAAGAAAAGTTCCCTCGCCACATTATAATCAAAACATTAAATGGACAGAACAAAGAAAATATATTAAAAGCTGCAAGGTGAAGAGACCAAGAGGCATATGAAGACAGACCTATTAGAATTATACCTGACTTCTCAACTGAGATTCTAAAAGCCTGAAAGGCACAGTCAAATGTTCTACAAATTTTGAGAACACAGATGCCAATTTAGACTCCTATTTCCAGATAAACAGTCAATCACAGTAGATGAAGAAAATATGATATTTCATGATAAAACCAAATTTAAACAATATCTATCCACTAATAGATATAGAGTGCACTAGAAGGAAAATTCCAACCTAAATAAGTTAACTACACTCCCTCCAAAACACACACACACACACACACACACACACACACACACACACACACAAGCACATCATAAAACATCAGAATAATAAGAATCAACAAACACAGCTCACTGATGACTCTCAACATTAATATTCTCAATTCCTAAGTAAAAATACACAAACTAACAGGATGAATGCAAAAACAGCTTTCATTTTCCTGCCAAATTTAAGAAATACACCTTGACATCAAGAATAGACATCCGTTCAAAGTAAAAGGATAGAAAAAGATATTCCATATGTAACCTACCATATAAGCAAACTGAAAGAAAAAAAATGGTCATGTCATTAAACGAAGCAAAGGCCTTTGACAAAATCCAGCACACCTTAGTGATAAAAGTCCTGGAGAGATTAGAGATATCTCTGCATAAATAAAGGCAATTTAAGGCAAGCTCTTAGCCAATATAAATTTAAATAGAGAGAAACTCAAAGCATTTTTACCACATTCCCAAAAAAGAAACGCTGTCCACTCTCTCCATACCTATTCAATATAGTACTTAAAATCTTAGTTAGATCAATAAGATAGCTGAAGGAGATCAAGGTGATAGAAATAGAAAAGGAAGAAGTTAAAGAATCTTTATTTGAAGATGATTTGATAGTACATATAAGTGACTCTAAAACATCTACCTGGGAACTCCTATAAATTATAAATACTTTCTGCAAAGCAGCTGGATACAAAATAAAGTCACAAAAATCAGTTGCCCTCCTATATACATATGACAAACACACTGAGAAAGAAATCAGGGAAATAACAGGAGTTATTTCCAGGAGTCCCAAATAATATAAATATTGTGGGGCCACTCTAACCAAGTAAGGAAAATAATTGCATTATAAAAACATCAAGTCATTGAAGGAAGAAACTAAAGAAGAAATCAGAAGCTAGAAAGACCCCTCATGCTAATGGATTAATATAGTAAAAATGATCATCCATCCAAAAGCAATCTACAGGTTCAGTGCAGTCCCTATTGAAATTCCAACAGAATTCTTAACAAAACTTGAAAGCACAATTTTACACGTCCACAAAAAGGACATAATAGCTAAACAATCTATAATAATAAAAGAACTGCTGGAGCTATCAGTTCCTCTGATCTCAAATTGTTCCACAGATCTCTAATAATAAAAACAGCATGGTATTGGAACAAAAACAGACATGTTGATCAATGAAAATATAACTCCACATACTATGGAAGCCTCATTGATAATAAAGGGGTAAAAAAAATACACAGTGTATGAAGCACAGTGCTGTGGGATGTTCTGTATGTGTTCTAAATGTATTTCTCTGATTGGTTAATAAATAAAACGCTGATTGGACAGTAGCCAGGCAGGAAGTATAGGCAGAACAAGGAGAGAAGAGAATTCTGGGAAGTGGAAAGCTGAAGCAGAGAGCCGCTGCCAGCCGCTGCCATGAGAAGCAAGATGTAAGGTACTGGTAAGCCACGAGCCATGTAGCAACTAATAGATTAATAGAAATGTGTTAATTTAAGATATAAGAACAGCTAGCAAGAAGCCTGCTGTTGGCCATACAGTTTGTAAGTAATATAAGTCTCTGTGTGTTTACTAGGTTGGGTCTAAGCGGCTGTGGGACTGGCGAGTGAGAGAGATTTGTCCTGACTGTGGGCCAGGCAAGACTGGAGAAATCTCCAGCTACAACACAGCATTTTCAAAAAATCATGCTGGTCAAAAATGGATGACCCCATGTAGAAAAATCCTAATAGTTCCATACTTATCACCCTGCACAAAACTCAACTCCAAATGGACCAAAGACCTCAACATAAAACTAGATGCACTGAACTTGGTAGAAAAGAAGGTAGAGAATAGCCTTGAAATCACTGGCAAAAGGAAAGATTTTCTGATTAATAATAATTAATAAATGGGACCTTATGAAACTGAGAAGCTTCTGCATGGAAAATGAAACCATCACTGAGACACCACAGTCTTCAGAATGGGAAAGGATTTCTACCAAATTCACACACCACAGAGGGCTAATATCCAAAATGTATGAAGAACTCAAGAAAGTAGATATCAAGAAAATACAACCCAACTAAAGAACTGGGTGTAGATCTAAATGGAGATTCTCAAAAGAAGAAACTCAAACGGCAGAGAAACACTTAAGAGAAGTGTTCAGCATCCTTAGCTGCAGACCCTCGGTATAAGAAAAGGCTGGGTGAGAAAAGTGTGAAGCAAGAGGTAAGAAATAGAAGTAAGAAGTAAGAAGTATATACATGAGACAGACTAATTCCTCTGAGAGACAAGCGTATATTGATATCCTTAAAAATTTCCCTTAAAAAAAAGAAAGAAAGAAAAAAAGAAACATATTAAAGTTCAGGGCCACAGTTTGTCAGAATTTTTACAGTTTGTGCAAAAGACTAGGCCTTGGTTTCCAGACCATGGAACATTAGACCCAGAAGTTTGGGGGAAAAAGTTGTAAAAGATATAAGCTGTTGGTGCACTAAACATGGCCCTGAAAAGGTGCTTATTCAAACAGTTTCTTTGTAGGTACTTATTAAACATTCTCTGTCTGCAGAATCAGGGACAGATATACCTGACAATGTTTCTAAAGAAATTTCTCCTGTTAAGGGGTGTGGAACTGTTAAGACTCCTGTTCGTATAAAATCCCCTTCTAAGATTACTTTACTAAAGCATTGAGATTTATTTGATCTGTAAAATGATGATTTGATGGTATCTGAGGATGCTCTTCATGAGCCTTTAGTTTCTCATGATGCCTCTGATTTAGAAAAAGAAACTGCCAAATATCATGATAAAGATTGGCCTCTACCTTATAATACTCCATCTTCTCCTCTTCTTAGTTTAAAAAAAAAGAGCAACTACCATAGTTCAGGACTCTTAGGAATGTCTGGCGCTGCCCATGAAGCAACTTTATCTAGAGACCCTCTTTTAAGAGGCTTCCCTGTTAAATTCTAAAAGGTGATCCCCACCCTTACCTTAATCTCAGCACTTGGGATAATTCTACTTACTCATTTCTTCAACTGGTTTCTCCCTTTTCTGATCTGAGCATTTGTCTCTCCTCTTCCTCTGGGTAAGTGTCTCTATGGTGCTCCTGTTTGTTTACCTCTACTAGAAAAATCACACCAGTTTGTTGGGAAGCTTCTCTTAGCCCTACCCAGCCCATCATCACATGAACAGGGATGCCTTTCCTCTGTGATTTGGGATATTTCCATCTGACAAGTCTTTTAGTCTATTTGGAGACATCCTTAATTGAAACTCTTGTTGTCAGGACACTTACTTACCCTCTGCTTCCTCATAAGTCCTCTCAGCTCCCTCTTTAACTTCCTTACCTTTCCCTAAAAACTGCCTGCATTCTCCAATTCTCATTTAACCCTGAGAATCTTTCCCCTTGACAGTTTGCAACAAACCTTTTCCCCTTTCACACAAGGAACAGCCATTCTGACTTCCTTACTGTACCTAATTTCATTCACGGTGCACTATAAAAGGATTAATGCAATTGCCAGTCTCCCTGTATATTATTTTTATGATTAAAAGCTTTCATTTCAATATTAAAAGAATTTCAATTCAAAATTATTATTCTTAAGGCTAAATCTAATTAGGGATAAAACATGGAGCTCCAAATTTATAAAGACAAATAATATATGATAAACTGTTAAGAATAAATTTACTTAAATTGTGAGATATTCAAAACTAAGTTTATAAACATGCCCCCTGGCATTTATAATGTTTAAGTTTCCCACTATAGACAAAACTATGTCATGCCTCTTACTTACTACCGGGGCTTTGTTCAAATTACACTTTTGGGTCATTTAGATTACTTGCACAGTTGCTATAGAAATCAGTGTGTTGGTTCCTCGGGAAGATTGGAATTGATATACCTCAAGATCCAGCTATACCTCTTATGGATGTATACCCAAAAGATACTTCATCTCATCACAGAAAGACTCGCTTAAGCATGTTCATTGCTGCCATATTCATAATAAACAGAAATTGGAAACAACCTAGTTCTAAATCAACTTAAGAATGAATAAAGAAATTGTGTGTATATTTGCACAATAAAGTATTACTCATGAAATTGACAGGTAAATGGATAGAACAGAAATTGTCATCCTGAGAAAAGTAACCCAGATCTAGAAAGACAAATATAGTGTGTATTTGCTAAAATGTGGATATTAACTCTTAAGTCAATGATCATCTTGCTACCATCTATAGAGCTGTTGAAGTTAGATATAGAGTAAGGGAGTAGTGGGGAACAAATAGATCTCCCTAGGACGGGGGAATAGAATAGATAGTTATGGATAGATTGACATGGGGTTCAAATGGGAATGGCAGGCAAAGAGGGGGATAAAGAAGGGAACTGGGGGAGGAAACAGCTAAAAGAAGGGCTATGAGTTGTAGTCAGAAACCTATTACAATAGATTCCTAAAATATGAGCATATATTAAGACCATCTAAATGATATCACTAAACAATGGGAGAGAATAGGCTAGAACATAGAGTGAAACCAATACCCTACTAAAATAATGTAGCAATAAAATGGCTCCTAATGACATTCTGCTGCACTAATAGATCAGTATCTTTTTCAGCCATCATCAGAGAAGCTTCTTCCTGCAGTAGATGGAAATGAATACAGAGACCAACAACCAGACAATGTGCAGAACATGAGGGACTTCAGAACTCTCAGCCCTAAATGAGATCTTATTATCAAATTCTTCCCCCTTGGGGTTCAGAGAATCTTTTGTGGGATGGGGGCAGAAAGAGTATAAGAGCCATGGTAGATGGAGGACACCAAGTAAACAATGCCCTAGGCAGAGAGTCCTGGAGCGGAAAGAAGTTAGGATAATCCCTAACCCAGAAGCTATCTCCAATTGATAACCACTTAAAAATGAACATTTGGATTTTCTCCAAGGGAGTCTCACTGGAGAAACAAATTACTTTTAATGATAGAATGAAGTCCAGCAGAAAATGACCAACAGCAAATGAACTCATTGACAACTTTGGAGGTATCTTGTTTCATAAGGTTGTGTCAGAGTCATTTAAAAAATTGTATCTGAATATATATGTATATATTATTCATACATATAAATATATTAAAATTTATATAATTGGATCTGAATATATATATTTATATATATATTTATATATTTATATATAGTTTTTTTCTGCTCTTTACCCTACAGGTCCTTTACATATATTTTGTATTTTGTGGCTTCCATTTTAGTGTTTTTATGGGATTCCTGAGTGTGTGGATAAGTGGGTCTCTGCTTTTATACCTGTTTCTGTTCCTTTTTTGGGGTTCTTTTCCTTCTGTTTGTCTGTTTTGTCCTATTCTGATGGGTTAGTACTTGTTCTATCTTAATATATTTTCTTTTATTATTATCTCTGAGAAGCCTGTTGGTTTTCTTTTTTTTTTTTTTTTTTTTGGTTTTTCGAGACAGGGTTTCTCTGTGTAGCTTTGCGCCTTTCCTGGAACTCGCTTTGGAGACCAGGATGGCCTCGAACTCACAGAGATCCGCCTGCCTCTGCCTCCCGAGTGCTGGGATTAAAGGCGTGTGCCACCACTGCCCGGCTCGCCTGTTGGTTTTCTAATGAGAGAAAGGGGATGATCTGGATGGGAGGGAATGTAGGAAGAAGTAGAGATAGGGAAAACCATATTCAGGATATCATATGAGTAGAAAACATATTTTAGTAAATGGTTAAAACATAATAGTAAATGGACCACTGGGAAGAGGGAAGATAATTCAAACCTTAGGAGCTAGAGAGATGTCTCAGTGATTAAGGCCACTTACTGCTCTTGTAGTAGACCTGGGTTAGGTTTCTAGCCTCCATGTTGTGGTTTATGTCTGTTTATAACTCCAGTTCCAAGGATCTGACACCTCTTCTGGCCTCTGCAGGTGCTGTATGCACATGGTATGCACAAGTACATGCAATCAAACATTCATATATACAAAATTAAAATATTTAAATCTTAAAAACAAGAAGTGGAACCTTAGAAACTATCTTTTAATTTAGGAAGCATACATAGTAAGTCACTCAAGTAGATCCATAAAACAAATCCATGTTGTAATTTGTCTTTCTTTTAAGACTAAATGGTATTGCTGAAGTTCTATCTCTTTCTCTCTTTCTCTTTCAATATACATTTCTCTCCCCCCACACACATATGTGCACAATGTGCCACAACATATCACTAATATATATGCAAAGTTTCACTAAATCTAGCAACAACTTTGTTGCCTTTTGTCTCCTAAACAGACAGCAGTATAGTAAAGGTCCATAATTTCAAAGGTGAAAGAAGCAAGTCTAATCCTCCAGTTGTTTCTTAACACTCAGACAATTCAAAAGTAATCATGCTGTCTTTCTTAGTTACAAAAGAGTTCAAACTCCTCAGCCTGACACAAATCTCACTGACCTCACTCCAGCAGTATTTTTCATTATTCTCTTTCTGTATTCAACATGTAACCTAACTTCACAGCCAAGCAAAATGTAGACATGCACATTACTATTAGGTTTCAAAAGGCAATCTGCCTAATAAAAATTGTTTTTGACACTGTACAGAAAAAAAAAAACCAATACCTGGTTGTAATTTTGGTCTACAAATGAAATAAAAACCACTAAATCTGATAATTGGGTAAGCTGAATTTGTATTCTCTTTATTACTTTAAAATATAATTATTTAAAAAGAGTAATATGAAGAGGAGAAAGGAGGAGGAATTAGAACTAAGAATGTTTGAAAAAGAGATAAGGATTGATTATTTTAAATTTACCTAAAATTACACAACACAACACACACACACACACACACACACACACACACACACACACACACACTACTTCGTTTTGACTGATAGTGGAAAACCCCAGTACCAGGCATGTGAAACTCCTCTTGAGAAGTAATACCAGTCATTTGCTATTTCCCTTGGTTGACTCCCAGAATTTGAAGGTGAATTTCTATTGTTGAAGATACCATGAACTTCAGTAACAGGACAAAGAGCTTTCAATCTGGCTATTTCCCAAAAGTCTTTTCCCTGAGGACTAGCTTTAATAGTACTAGAAGTTAATATTACAGCCCCCAAGGGGTGACAGTAATCAGTAGTCCTATTCAGCTGTAATTCCTATGTAATTCCATAGCAATGACCATCATGGTAAGATATCCTAAAAAGTTTTTGATCTTAGCCATTCTGACAGGTGTAAGATGATATCTCAGAGTCATTTTGATTTGCATCTCCCTGATGACTAAGGATGCTGAGCAATTCCTTAAATGTCTTTTGGCCATTTAAATTCTTCCTTTGAGAATTCTCTGTTTAGCTCTATAGCCCATTTTTAATTGGATTGTTCATTATTTTGATGTCTACTTTCTTGAGTTCTTTATATATTGTAGAGATCAGCCCTCTGTCAGATGTGGGGTTGGTGAAGATCTTTTTCCATTCTGTAGACCATTGTTTTGTCTTATTTACTGTGTTCTTTACCTTACAGAAGCTTCCTAGTTTCAGGAGGTCCCATTTATTAATTGTTGCTCTCAGTGTCTGTGCTACTGGTGTTATATTTAGGAAGTGGTCTCCTGGGCCAATGCATTCAAGACTACTTCCTACTTTCTCTTCTATCAAATTCAGTATAACTGGTTCTATATTGATGTCTTTGATCCACTTGGACTTGAGTTTTGTATGTGGTGATAGATATGGATCTATTTGAAATCTTCTACATGTTGACATCCAATTATGCCAGCACCATTTGTTGAAATTGCTTTCTTTTTTTCATTGTACAGTTTTGGTTTCTTTCTCAAAAATCAGGTGTTCATAGGTGTGTGGGTTAATGTCAGGGTCTTCATTTCGATTCCATTGGTCCACATGTTGGTTTTTATGCCAATACCAAGCTGATTTTATTACTATAGCTCTATAGTAGAGCTTGAATTCAGGGATGGTGATGCCTTCAGGATTGTACAGGATTTTTTTTTAAGCTATCCTGTGTTTTCTGTTTTTTCCAAATAAAGTTGAGTATTGTTCTTTCCAGATCTGTGAAGAATTGTGTTGGGATTTTGATGGGGATTGCAGTGAATCTGTAGATTGCTTTTGGTAAGACTAACATTTTTACTATGTTAATCCTACCTATCCATAAGCATAGGAGATCTTTCCATTTTATGATATCTTATTTAATTTTTTTCTTCATGGAATTAAAGTTCTTGTCATACAGGTCTTTCACTTGCTTAGTTAGAATTACCCCAAGGTATTTTATATTATTTGTGGCTATTGGAATGGGTGGTGTTTCTCTGATTTCTTTCTCAGCCTGCTTATCATTTGTATATAGGACGGCTAGACAGCTTATGTTGGAGAGGACATGGAGCAAGGGGAACACTCCTTCTGTGTTGGTGGGAGTGCAAACTTATACAGCCACTTTGGAAATCAGTGTAGTGGTTTCTCAAAAAATTGGGAATCAATTTTCCTCAACACTCAGCTATACCACTTCCAAGCATATACCCAAGGAATGATCGTTCATACCATAGGGACACATGCTAAATTATGTTCATAGCAGCAATATTCATAATAGTGAGAACCTGGAAACAAGCTAGATGCCCCTCAGCTAAAGAATTGCTTAAGAAAATGTGGTACATATACACAATGAAGTACTACTCAGCAGAGAAAAACAGTGACACCATGAAATTTGAAAGCAAATGGATGAAACTAGAAAATATCCTCCAAGTGAGCCAGACTCAGAAGGACAAAAATGTTATATACGCACTCATAAGTGGATACTAGAAGTAAAGCAAAGGATAACCAGACAACAACCCACACCTCCAGAGAATCTAGCTAACAAGGAAGACCCAAAGAGGGACACATGGATAGCCCTGGAAAGGGGAAGTAGATGATATCTCCATCAGTGAACTGGGGATCAGGGGTGGGCAATGGAGGGTAGGGATTGGGAAATGATAACATGAGGGAATGGGATGGTCGAGCTGGGACAGGAATGGAGTGGGAAAGCAATGAGAGAGATTCCACGAAGGAGGGAGATATCATGGGGATAGAGAGAAACCTGGTGCTAGGGAAGTTGCCAAGAATCCCCAAGGATGACCCTAGCTTGGACTACTAGAAATAGTGGAGAGGGTACCTGAACTTAACTGGCTTGCCCAAGTGATCAGATCAGTGATTACCCTGTCATCACAGAGCTTTTCTCTAGTGACTGATGGAGGTAGATGTAAAGATCCACAGTCAAACACCAGGCAAGCTCCAGGAGTTCAGTTGGAGAGAGAGAGGAGGGATTCTATGAGCAAGTGCATCAGGATCTTGATAGGGAAACCTGCAGAGATTACCAAATCAAACTAGTGGGAACTCATTGTTGGAAAGTTGGATCAGTGGCTGTGGATCCTGCATTGGACTGGACTAGGCCCTCTGCATGG
>CABHPP010124373.1:7981-68915 GCA_902168425.1 Peromyscus attwateri
TCTTTCTTTCTTTTTTGTTTTTGTCTTTTTTTGTTTTGGTTTTGGTTTTTTTGAGACAGGGCTTCTCTGTGTAGTTTTGGTGCCTGTACTGGATCTGGCTCTGTAGCCCAGGCTGGACAGAGATCCACCTGGCTCTGCCTCCCGAGTGCTGGAATTAAAGGCGTGGCTAAGCCGGGCGTTGGTGGCGCACGCCTTTAATCCCAGCACTCGGGAGGCAGAGGCAGGCGGATCTCTGTGAGTTCGAGGCCAGCCCGGGCTACCAAGTGAGCTCCAGGAAAGGCGCAAAGCTACACAGAGAAACCCTGTCTCGAAAAACCAAAAAAATAAAAAAAAATAAAAAAAAATAAAGGCGTGGCTAGGCTCACAACCAACAATATGCTAGCTTTCTTATGTTTCCATTTTCTACCTGTTTTCACTCTTTAAAAAGTCTATGTATATTGCTATGCTTAGCTGAGATTAAACTCACTTTTTTTTTACCCCAAAGTTTAAGTACTCACTATTTGTGATGTATTTCTTATACCATGAAATAACTTCTTTGTAGAGGCTCTGTAGTTAAGTGTGATTTTTTTTTGTCATCAGTACGGGTAAGAGTAATACTTAATAAGGATCTAGGATTTTATGATTTGAGGAAATATATATCTTCAAAAATTATAAGGGACAACTTCATAAGATATTTTCTCCTACTTTTTTGTTGTGTGCCTATAACTTACAATGTATTATGGGTGGCTCATCTATCACTTCTTTGTCTGGATATGTTTATTCATTTTATATCCTAGACCAGCAATGTTATCATCTGCTTTTTTAAAAAGTTGATTCTTGAGCATTCACATTCGTCAGAATTTCAGTCACAGGAAACACCTGTTTGGCATTTGAGGGAATATGTTCTTGTTAAACTTGTGTTGTTTATACTTCTTTTTCCTATGCATGCTTTCCAGATGAGCAACTCTTCTTGGTCATTTAGTGTCTTTTCCTCATCCTCCTCCAGGAATCTCAATCAATTGTGAAAGCAGACATTTTATTCAGATCATAGTTGTGAATTTTCACTGACAAATCAATCTCTGCTTTCAAAGACAGAAGTTCAAATGCCTTCATTAACAAAATAAATACTAAGTGGTTATATAGGGGTTGGAGAGATGGTTCAGCAGTTAAGAGCATTGTCTCTTCTTCCAGAGAACCTGAGTTTAAAGTCCCATAACTCACATGGCAGCTATCAACTGTCTGTACCTCCAGTCCCAGGGGATCCAGTGTCCTTTTCTGGCCTCTCTGAACACCAGACATGCATGTGGTGGTACATAGACACACATTCAGGCAAAATACCCATACATTTGAAAATAAACTAAATAAAAAGTAATATAATAAGAGCATATTATTATATTAGTTAGGGTTTGTTTTTATGTTTTTTGCTTTAACCTAACACACTAGAAGATAAGTTTAATGGAAAATTATTTAGTATTAAGTACTTTCATGTTGTTGTGAGCAAATATCTTACAGAAACATCCTAAAAAAGAAAAGATATAGTTTGCCTCACAGTTTTAGAGAGCTTTAGTACAGACATACCAGGAAGCAGAGAGAATTCTGAAACCAGAGGCCTAGCTATTACTTTCAAAGTCCTGACCCTAGTGACCCATTTCTGCCAATGAGGTCCCATGTACTAAAGATGCTATAAACTGAAATATTGGCATCACCTGAAGAAGGTATGTTCAATACATTAGACTTGGGTGGCAGATGGAATCACAGTAGACTTATTCTGGCTTGTGCTTTCAGATGCTTTAGTCTATGGTTGCTTGGATGTTTTGTTTCTGGGTTTGTAGTGAGTCAGAGAATGATGATAGTTAGGACATAGTAGAATAAACCTGTTCACCTCATGGCATCCAGGTAGACAAGAAGGAAGGAAAGAAGGCCAGGGATAAATTATACCCTTCAAAGGCAGTGACTCATTCCTTCAACCAGTCCCTAACCCCCACGGCTTCCATGTCTGAGTAGCTGTTCAATTACAAACACATCAGTGTATGAATGCACTGAGTAAATCAGACCAATTATGGTCCAATCTTTTTCTAAAATTCTCCCACTGAATATTGCTGCATTAGGGACCAAACCTTTAACTGTAAGTCTGTAGGAGACATTTTAGATTAAAACTACAAAATAAGGAAATATATTGTACAAAATAAAGACAAATGAAATATTAATGTGATTTCTCCATATAGTTTCATATTGTTATAATCGAGTGATGACAGTAGCATTGACTTAGTTATAAGTATATTTGCTTTCTCATATCCTTAATCCATTCAGTCTAACTGCATGGTGTTTATTCAGAGTAACCTGCAAAGGTAACATTTAAGATATATTTTTCCCTCTGATTAATTCAGTATGTTTCCAGCATATTTAGTGAGCTGTTTCTAGTACTATGGGTCACTTTTTTTTTTGTAGTTAAAGGCTATGGAATCTTTTGAAGTAGGGTAATTCTTAAGACATTACTAATATATTTTGGAAGTGTTGGGAAACAGTCTTCAACAAAATGCATGTAAGAGAGACACAGAGTTCCCGTACCTGGAGTTCCTCCATGGACTAATCCTATCCTAATTGGCATTTCCTTCCCAACTGCTGAAAATTCCTGTCTTCATATCCTGCCTTAATCCAGGTTATGAGCAGCCAATACCTAAAGCACTCTAGCCTTGATTGTCTTCTCATCATCAACTATTATTTCTGCCTCATGAGCTACTCTTTTTAAAATATTATGATCTAGTAGGCTATGCATTCTCAAGTTTATCTGCAAATATCTTTCTTGTCACATAGCAACAAACAAGCATATATTGAGTGACTAGATGAGTAAGGAAACAGAACCATATACCACAGTTCTGGAAGAATTTCAGGGTGGATCTTACAGTTCAGCTGTGTGCATTTGACACTTAGGGAAATATGATTTAGGAAAAGGCTGTGAATTTCCTATAATCATCTGTGAATTTGATAGGAAAGTGAAGTTTGGAGCCTGGAGTTTCTCATCTTCTATGCTACATTTTTTTCTGACACCTTCTGTTACCTTTCTTGGTATTATGTGCACCTGGAGAAAATAGGGGTCTCTAAGAAGCCAATGGAAAAGAAAATAAATGGAGTAGCATATGCAACCACTTTGTATGTTGAGACTTAAAATGGTTTCACAAGAATATGAGGTGATTTCATGTTATTTGTATATGTCTGTCTTTGTTGTTTTCTGTACTATATCATTTGTCAGTGCCTGGAGATGGGCCATATGGTCACTTTTACAATGATTTTGAATGAACATTTAGATGAAACTAAATGGATACCTTCTGCTGTTTCCATTGTTTGATATTCATATTATTTACATATGTCTTCTGAGTAGATTAATCAACATTTTTTGGCCTGATGACAAAGTAAAATGGTATAGCCACTTCAGAAAACAACTGACAGTTCTCAAAAAACTAAATAAAAATATCAAAATCTTCCCAAACAAAAACAAGCAAGCAAACAGATAAGAATTACCATATTGCCTGGAAATAATGCCCAAAAATATGAAAATGTGTGTCCACACAAAACCTTGAAAATAATTATTTTTTAACTTATTATATGCAAAAGATGAGCCAATATAAATGTCCATCAACTGATGAATGGATAATTAAAATGTGATGTGTCCATACATTGTTCCATGGAACAATGCTGTAACCACTAAAACAGAATGAAGTCCTGGGTCTTTTCATCAAGTTTATAGGCTAATAAGACCTTGTAGCCCCTCACTTTTTTCAATAGACATGCTAAATTAACAACAATATACATCGTAAAATAGTTTTATAAGAACATTATTAATTATTTAAGAAGATATGGCAACCAAGTAAATGCCTAACTAAAAAAAAGTTGTATTCAACATTGAAGAAAATGTTGTAGTTTGCTCAACTTTGCCCTAATTCCTCCTTGGTACAGCAAGGCACTATCAGGAGGCTCAATTTTTAAGTCCTTCAGGATAAAAAGCAATAGTAGAATTTGCTATAAATTCCTGGCAACACTCTTAACTTGTCTGGGAACTGCTAGAGGAACTGGACTCTGTCTTGCTTAACTTGGAGTGCTGATTAGGATGGTTGCAATACTATCTGCCAGGTTAGAGGCTGCTGAAAGAAATGGTAGGCACTGCTGTACAACAGCAAACTTCTGGGAAGCTGCAGACCTGATAAAGACAGAAGGATGCAACAGAAAAACAGGAAACTCTTAAATAAAGACGTTCAAAAACAGCCATGCTCAAGAGGGAAATGATAAAATACTCAGGAATGAAGCAAGATGAAACCCTGGGAAAAGTTTGAGAGGCCCTTGCACCTTTATCTCAGGCTGATTAGGTCTTTCTGTGCCTAAAGTCAGTATACAAATCTAGGAGAGCCAACGTTTTATCAGGTGCCAAATTCTCAAGTAAAGATAAGAAAGCCTACAGACATAGGGAAATGTCCCATTCAAATCAACAAAATGTATCTCCAGAAACAGAACTAAAGAAACAGGGCTCTGAATTACTTCTCAAAGACTATAAAATAAATATCAAATATTTTCAGTGAACTAAAGGAGAGCATAAACAGGCAAGTAAACAAAATCAATACAACCATATATGAACTCAATGAGAATACCACAAAGGAGATACAAATTATATAAAAGAAGCAAACAGAGACTCTGTAAGTGAGGGTTACAATATCTAAGTGAACAAACTTTACTGGAGGGTATAGTATACTTGATCAGGCAAAGGAGATAAGAGAAAATGAATACAGCTCACTGGAAATCCTAAAACCCAAAGCCCAAAAAGAAGAAAAGGAAGCAAGGCCTAGAGGTATCCTAATCAAACAGACCAGTATGCCTGTTACAGGCATTCTGGGATAAAGAGGAAGTGGATGTGCACTTATCTGAAGAAATAATAGCTGATTATTTCCAAAATTTAAGTAAGATGTAGACATAGCAATAAGAATCTCAATGAACTCCAAGTGAGAAGAATTTAAAGAGATCCATATTAAGGCAAATACTGACTACACGGCGGAAAATCGAAACCAATGAGAATGTCCAGAAGCCAACAAGAGAAAATTAACTATTTATGTTTAGCCTCTATAAGAAACAAATTTCTTAGCAAAATCTTTACAAACCAGAAGGTGGTAGGGATTTACATCATTAAAATGCCAAAAGAAGGTAAACTGTCAGTTGGAAATTAGGAAACAAAATCAAGGAGAAATTAAGATGTTTCCAGATTTTAAAAATCTGATAAATTTAATTATTTCTCAAGGAGAAGGGATAAATGGAGATCCTAAAATTGAAGCTAAGTTTCTAGAGAGTAAACCAAAAAGAGATGAAACAAACTCCTTTAGCAAAGTTAGCAATACAGAATAATACAAAAATCTAAATTATTATAATTTTGAGTCATAAATCCACTTTTATTTTAAATATTTCAAGTAAAATAACTATAAAGGAATGTTCTTTCATATACAATATATAAAGATGTAATGAACTGTGACATCAACAATACAGAATATAAGGCTACCAAGGATTATAAACTTTGAATACAATTGCACCTATTGTATTATCAGTTTTTAAACATACAGACCAAAACGGACTAGAACATACATTAAAAAGAAATAAAAAAGGGAATCTCACATGTTG
Source organism: Peromyscus attwateri (assembly GCA_902168425.1). Classification (NCBI taxonomy): domain Eukaryota; kingdom Metazoa; phylum Chordata; class Mammalia; order Rodentia; family Cricetidae; genus Peromyscus; species Peromyscus attwateri. The sequence goes on from CABHPP010124373.1 coordinate 13,616, forward strand.
CCATATAAAACTTTGTAAACACCAAGATTTTTATAAGGCAGTTATGGAATTAAATAAAAGATAATAATATAAAAAACTTAGCAAGAAGCTGGAGAAATGGATCAGCAGTTAAAACCATGTAATTATCTGCTCTTCCAGAAGACCCTAGTTCAATTCCTAGCACCCACATCAGGTGGCTCACAACCATCTGTAACTTCAGCTCCAGGGGATCCTATGCCTCTAGCCATGTGTGGACACACAAACCTATGTATAATTAAAAGTAATAAAAATAAACCTTTAAAAAATCAAAGTAAACAATTAACAAAATGATCATAGATTAATGCTTCTTTACCATATATTACTTAATTATAGGAAGATCAGGTTCCTGTCTTAGTCTTTTTAAAGTTTTATAAAAATATTATAGAATATAATGGGGGCTAGTAGTCCAGCATGAAGAATAGACAGTGGCAGATTCCTTGTCTGGCAAAACCCACTTTCTGATTCACAGAAGGCAATGGTAAGGAAATGGAGGCCTTGAAAAATGCTATTGGCCATCAACAGCAGAATATACATTTTTCTCAAGTACATGTGACACACTCTCTAGAAATTACCATATATTGACACAAGACATTTTAATGAGTGAGGAAACGTTGAAATCCTGTGACATATCTTTAATATTCAGAATGGAATGTAATTAGATTTAATGACACAGAAAAAACTAAAATCCACATATAAGTAAAAATTTAATGACAAAATTTTAACCAATTTTAATCAATACAGTCTGAAGAGGATGATTTTGTTCCAGAGCTACATAGAAATGTTCACCCCCGAGAGAGGCCCGATTGGGAAGAAACACTTAGTGCGATGATAAACCAGTTTCATATATACGTATATAGTATATGTAAGTAAAGGTGACTGAAGAATTACTCACAGGAAAATAGTACAGTATGTTTTGTTGCTTTGTATGTTTATTGAGTAGATGTTTCCAGGTACTGTTTTAGATGCTGTAGGTAGAGAGGTAGAATATAATGTGAAATAACCATTGCTGGCTGTATGAAAAGGCTACAGATGGCCTTTGTGAGAAGGTGAGATATGAGCAGACACTGGAGAGTGTAAAGGAGCAATAGTATGTTTATCTGGGAACACATTGGGTAATGGAAGAACAAGTTAAATAAAGGCTATGTCATAGAATTAAAAAAATAACTAAATAAATTAATGCACAAAAGAACTGAGTAGCTGCCTTGTCAAAATGACAAGGTGGCCAAAAATGGTGGCCAAGTTTATGAATAAGTGTTCAGTGTCAATTGTTGTCAGGGAAATGCAAATCAAAATCACAATGGATTATCAGGGTACCTGTGTTACCTAGCAAGGAAACTGAATAGAAGCAACAACATGATGTCATTGGTAGGAATGTAAATTGTTTTACCCACTGTAGAAAACTGTATGTTGATTCCTAAAAGAGAAAAAAAATGTGGAACTATTATATATATGACTGAGCAGCACCACATATGCTTATATAGCCCAAGGATTTGTTTTTTCACAGTTGTTGTGTGATATTCTGTTTGTGTTCTGAAAAATAAAGCTTGCCTTGAGAAAAAAAATTTTAACCAACATATAAATAAATACATTGAAATTAGAAAAAATTAGACAAAACTGCAATATATTAAAACATATGAAATGCAGTAATTCAGCTTTAAAAGGCAAATTCATATATTTATATAACATTTAAATATTTAAAAAGTAAAAAACCTTAAAATGTATGTGCACCTGTGGACATGTTTGTATGCATATGTGTGTTAACGCCAGAGGCTAACATGAGGTGACTTCTTCAATTACTACTCTACCTTAAGTTTTGAGGGAGGGTGTGCCACTGAACCTAGAGTTCACTGTTTATAACAATTTGCCAGTCAGTCTCTCTGCACTTCCCTAGGCAGGAGTTAGAGGTGGGTGTGCTGTCACAGCTGGCTTTTTTTGTGGGTTCTGGGGATCTGGACTTCTTATGCTTGCACAGCAACCACTTGTACTCACTGAGCCATCTTTTCATCAAACCCAAAGTTATAAATTATTTTAAGTAACTGATCCATCTTTCTTTTTCAGTCAGTCTGGCTAAGGAGCTCTTACAACTTGTTTGATAGGAGAAAGGATTATAATCTTAATGTTTATATGTCATCAAATTCAGTAATCTAAGTGAGAATGGTAAATTTCTACAAAATTACACTATGGCTAAATTGTCCAGTAGAAATTTTCAAACAGACTTATAATTAGCAGAAACACTGGGTCAGTGTCCTTGTAAACTTGACACAGCCTAGAGTCATCTGAGAAGAGAACCACCATTGATGAACTGCCTGGATCCTATTGACCTCTGGACATGTCTTCAGGGAATTGTCTAGATTATCAGTTGTTTCATGAGTGCCCAGCTCACTGTGGGTGGCACCATCCCTGGGCTGTATAAGAAAGTTGGTTAAGCATGAGTGAGTGAGCCAGAGATCCAGCCAGCATGCAGCTTTCCTTCATGGTTCCTGACTTCAGATTTTACCTTGAGTTCCTGCCCTGACTTTCTTCAATGAGGAATTGTAACCTGGAAGTGTAAGCCAAGTTGTTTTTGCTCAAAGTTTTTCGTTAAAGCAACAGAATGGACCCAGCAATCCAAAACTTCTGAAGAAGGGGGCACCCAGGACAAGACACCTTAACTGATTAATTTTACCAAGCATTTAAAGAAGAATTACCACTGATCTTAAACAAAACCTTCCAAGTGTTGAAGAGGACTATGCTTTGATATGGGCTCTATTACCAGAGTGGTATTGTTAGGAGATGGTTAGATTTGTGGGAGGTGGAGCCCTGTGGGAGGTTCTTAGATCCCTGGAGGTGTGCATTCATAGAGGATTCAGGGGCCCCAGCCACACTCTTATTTTATACCCTGACTTATGAGACAAGGCTTTTGATGTTCCACATAAGTCTGCCATTCTTTACTACCCATCAGAAGTCCAAACCAACAAGTTCAGAAGGTCTTGGACTATAAACTCCAGAAACATGGGCTAAATGATATTTTTATTTTTAACAACTTAATCAGTTCAAGAATTTCATAGTACCATAAAGCTACAAATGCAAAGAAAGAATGCTCCTGAATTAATTCTTTGAAGTCAGTCTTACACTGATAGGAAGGCCCAAGAAAGCTGCTAAAAGAAAACTATAATAGAACAATATATCCTTGACAAATGCTGATGCAAAAATACACCCAAGCAAATCCAATTGAATAACACATTGACAAGACTGGACTGAATATTAAAAGAATTATCAACTTTAACCATATTATAACATTGTTCATATTCCATTTTTTATTCATGCAGAGCTACTTTCAGCCCCTAAAATATATTTTGCTTTGTGTGTGTTTGTGTGTGTGTTTTTTGTGTGTGTTGCATGCACATAAGTGTATAAGTATGCATGTCCATATGTATAAATATGGAGGCCAAAGTACAACATCAAGTGTCTTCCTCTATTGCTTTCTACCTTATTGTCTTGAGATAGGGTTTCTTGCTAAACTGGAAGTGTATCTTTTTGTCTCGGTAGCTGACCAGCTAACTCCCTTAATCCACCTGTTTCTGGCCATGCAATGCTGGGGTTACAGACTCATGCATCCATGCCAATGTTTCTGCGTGGTGCTGGGGATTAAAACTCAGGCCCTTGTGCTTGCAGAACTGAGCTACTTCCTAAACCTCCTGCCATGCTTACTTTTGCTTTCATGACTTTGAATATACAAGTCCATCTGTCAAAATTGCTCATCCACTTCACCCCCTCTACTTTCCTGTGTATCTGCAAATTACTCCACAGGACACTGTAGTTGGAAATTTTCTCTGGGTCCCACCAAGCCCTCGCAGTCCTGCAGCCTGCTTATAAAATAATCACTCAGAAGCTTATATTAATTATAAATGCTTGGCCATTAGCTCAGGCTTATTACTGACTAGCTCTTACACTTAAATTAACCCATAATTCTTATCTATGTTTAGCCACTGGGCTTGGTACCTTTTCTCAGTTCTGCCTTGCCATCTTGCTTCCTCTGTGTCTGGCTGGCAACTCCTTTCTCAGCCTTCCTCTTCCCAGAATTCTCCTTATCTGTTTGTCCTGCCTAAACTTCCTGCCTGGCTACTGGCCAATCAGTGTTTTATTTATCAACCAATCAGAGCAACACATATTCACAGCATACAGAATGACATTCCACAGCAGGCTACTATCTAGTTTCTACTTTCCCCAGGAAACTTCCAGGCTCCAACCAAAGAGTAAATTATTAATTCCTTTATATTTCCTTTCTATCTTGGTTTTTGTCTGTTATTAGATTTCCACCATGCCATTGAATTGTCTACACAATCACCATGTCTTCCCAAGATGATATAGTGTGAAACACTGAAGTGCATTCATGTGCAAAGCCAACATAGATCTAATCACAGGAAAGAAAATTCCAGTTATACACATTGTAGTCATGAGGGCAACATTTTTCCTTCTCAAGAAATTCTTAATTTGATAGGGAGGGACAACTAGATCTAAGGTCCATTTGATGGCTCATATGGAAACCTGATACTGAAGAAGCTTCCTAAAAATAAGTATATACATATGAAAATATGTATATACATATAAAAATATGTATATACATATATACATATATATATATGAAAGAAATAGAGTCATAATATAATGGAGGATACAGTACCCCAACTAGACATCTTATGCTATCAAGTGAAATCTCCAGTGCCAGGAATGGGTTACATCTAGTTTAGTCATTGGCCAGAGTGGACCGACCCATGGAAACCCTTAAACATCTCAAGCTACCACTAAGGCTACTGATTGCTCTCCACAATTTATGGTAAGGCCCTATTGCTGAAGACAACACTTATCTATGCCATCAAACATGGAGAAGTTAAGCTGATGCCTAACTAGAGGCTTCACCCCTACAGAATAGCATTCATGGTACTAGAAGGTACTCTGCATGCTACCAGAGGAGAGAGTAACCATCAAACCAGCTACAAACCCTGAAACCAACAATGGTGATCTACCTGTGATATACACTGGTACAGTAGAGGCACAAACATTGTGGGATCAACCAACTCCTTCCTAATTGACTGCAAGGCCTGCTCCATGAGCTAGAACCCATGCCTGACACTGTCAGGGTGGCCAACAACCTGAGACTGGATATGCCATGGTCCTAGGGGAACATCAAATATTATTGTTCTGCTTAAAATGACTCCAAATGACATTCTGCTATTCCTGTAGATCAGTGCCCCACTAGTCATCACTACAGAAGTTTCTTCTCGTAGTAGATAGGAACTAATACAAAGACCCACTACTAGATAATGTGCAGAGAGTCCTAAATGGGATGGATGTCTTTATACATTCTCCCTGCAGGGCTCATGGAGCTATGTAGAAGTGGAGGCAGAAGGATTGTAAGAGCCAGAGGTGATATATGACTCCAAGGAAATAGTGTCCTCCAGATACAACAGGGCCAATGCACATATGAACACATAGACTGTTGCAGCATGTATAGGGCCTGCACAGATTCAAGCCACATAGGATTCTAGCACTGAGAGAGGCAAGTGGACACAGGCTTCCAAGCCTAATCTGGAAGCTATCTGCAGTTGGTACCCACTTGGAAAGGAAAAATTAGTCTTCCCTGATAGAGTCCAATGGGTATTTTAACTACACTTCAGGGTAGGCTCCATGCCTAGGAATAGATGACCAACAGAAAAAGAACCAAACAATATTTTTGTACACTTTTTGTCTTCATATAGTTTTGTTTGGGCATTTTTTTGTCTTATTGGTCTTTTGCTTGTATATTTTGGTTTCTCATTTAGTGTGATTGCGTGTGTGTTTCTTGTTTGTTTTTGTTTTGTTTGCTTGTTTGTTTTTAAAAGAGAGATAAAAATAAAGCCTGTGGAGTTGGGTGGGTGGGGAAGTGGGGAGCATCTGGAAGGATTTAGGAAAGGGAAAAAGCATGATCAGAATATATTGTATGAAAATATTTTTCAATTAAAAAAAAGAAATCCTTAATCTGGTTTTCTAGTTCTGTGTAATTCCTCCATTCTTACATGTGATAAATTTCTCCTCAAGTCCTATCTATTCCTAAATATTCTTTACCTGTGTATCTTCTTGAGAAATTGGAGTTGAGAAGTCACTTTTACTATCCTAGAGATATTGCATGAGGGAGATTGCCTATATGTTTAATTCATATTGCAGATAATTATCAATGACTCAGTAGATAGATGTGTGTTATTGTAATTGCAAAATTCAAAGGATTATGCAGGCCAAGGTCTACTTGTAGTCCTCATCAGATGAAAAGAACATAATTTGGAAGCTGATTTTCTAGTGGTGAGGTTACCAATTCAATGTTAAATCAACATATTTAATATACAGGTGTGTGCATGCGAAGTCTCTGGTTATAGCACTGAAAATCCTGTTTCTTACTCAGTTTCTCTGTCTCCAAAATCCAGTACATTTGGCTATCCTCCTGATAACTGAGTGCTGATGTTCTTACTACTGTAGTAGCTAAAATTCTCCTCTCTTCCAACAATTTGGTTAATTTTATCTAGTGCTTACAGATTATTTAGCTAGTCATAGACGAGTCTGTTACATATTTTATTCATTCATTCATTCATTCATTCATTCATTCATATATTTATTAATTTTAGGTTAGCATACACAGTAATGGATTTCATCATGGCCTGAATCATTTCTTTCTCATCCTTGAATCAGAAGTTTTTGAATCATGTTATTAATCACATATTTAATCTTTCGTGGTTTCATGTTACATATTCTACATTTCACTGTTTGTAGGTAACTCAAAGTGTTTGGAGGAGAATAGTTAAGAATGGAAGACTACTAGAGGAGGTTCATCAGGAATAGTTTGAAACAAATATGTTATAATGATCAACAAAGTTAGCTATTTTGTTGAATTAAAAATAGGTGATGAGAAGATTTTACATAGTTCTCATGAGGCAACATGGTTTTTAAAATCAGGTGGAAAAGTAGTTTATATCTCAATGAAAGACAAAAGCTATGTTGTGTGAAATTTAGCACATCATAACAAAGATGTTCTGGGGAAGTCTCAGATGGACCATATTTTATTAATTCATGTTTAAGCAGGTTCTGTTCAAGAGACTTTAGGAGAAGCTAGGGAGGTTGGGCCAAACAACCTCGGCCATGTAAGGTGGAAAGAGGCTGTTATTCAGGGACAAAAGTTGTTGTGATTACAAACTATGCCAATAGGTTAATGAATTCATTCATTCAAATACTTAAAGTATTTCAAGTGTGGTATTGCACTTCTTAAGTGGATAAAAGAATAAGAATTTGGTGGGAGGTGGACAGGAATCAAATCGGAGTAGAGGAAACACTATATTTTTATTGGAAAAAATGCAGTGAGGGAGAAGCTTTAGAAATCTTTTTAAACAACAATCAAACATTAGACTTGCATGAAATGAATGGTTCATCTGAGATTCAAGGGGCAGCAAGAATCTTAAATTATTCACACAAGCAGTGTCTCTGGGTGTGTGGTGGTCTGAAGGAAAATCACTTCGCAGAGTGCCTACCAGTCCCATGTATTAGCATTATAGCTTCTTCCAATCCTAGAAGGGAGAAAGACCAGATACTATTATTTTCCTTTTACTGAATAAGGAGGTAAAATTCCAAAGTTGGAATAATTGATAAAATCCATTTAAGTTGCCTTGTTATCTAGTAATGTTGCACATTTTAAATTGGTTTTATCTGTTATTTTGAAATTTCTAATGTAATTGCATTGGAATAGATATCTATATGTTCTGGTGAAGCCCATGAATGCTGTATTAGTCTGATTTGGGTTTCTATAACAAAATATCTGTGGATAGGTTATGAGGTTTGTTTGGTTCACAGTTTTGGAGCTTCAAAGGAAAGGCAAAGGCATCGGCTAGGCTTTGACAGGGCCTTCATGATAGATGGCATCTTGAAGGAGAAGTGCACAAGAGAGGGAGAAATCTCATGATGAGACTAGAAATTTGGAAGAATCACGTTTTGCTCTTTTAGAGCAACCGGATCATAAGAGGTAGCCAGATTCCCACAAAACTTCCCTAAACACTTCCAAAGGCAGTCTCCCTAGTAACCTAATGACTTCCTGCTAGGTCATACTACTTTTTTTAAATTCCATAATGAAAATGAAGTTTCCACTGCATAGAACCTTGGGGTGGGGACCAAATTTAAGCCGTGACAGATAAATTCATTATATCTATTACTTTTCGGTCTCCCTTGAATTGCAATCTAGTATTATTTATGTGTTACCCACATTCTATAGTAAACAAAGTGTCTTGATTTGTTCTTGAATAAAACAAATATGTTACTATGGCATAATTGTTTTAAGAATGAGTTCATTTGGCAACGACTTGTTCTGCTGCTGGATAGTGAAGAAGCTGTTGAAAGGCTGCTGCATTACAGTAACCACACTCCAGTATAAGAAAACTGACTGTTGTTGGGCCTGAAACTAGACAGAAAATATCCCTTTTGCCTAAATAGGGAGAGAAAAACTAAACGCAGATGAATTCTATGATTGTCCAAGATGAAGGGGATTTGCCAGGAATGTATAAGAACATTGGATAACACTGCTTTGTTTTGTTTAATTTTAGACAGAGCCTCATTATGTAGTTCAGAGTGGTCTCAATCTTGTAATCCTCCTGCTTCAGTCTCCTGAGGCTGGGATTATAGGTAATTTCTTTCCTTTTTTTAAAAGCAAGCTCCATTTTCATGATTAAAAGCCATTTGAAAACAGAAAAAATTCTGGTTCTACAAGCATTACTTAGGGGAAATCTTTATCTGGAACATCTATACACAATCAATGGGTCAATAATAATAGGATTGCATGATACCACTTTTTTCCCATACTCCTTTTGATATAGCTTGGTCAGTTCTGTTCATCAGGTTAGGGTAGAAAGATTGTAGGAGAGTTCCTGTACCCATGTCTAAAGTTCTCCTTTAAAAATATTTATTTTACATGTATGGGTGTTTTTCAGGCATGTATTTCTGTGCACCATGTACATACAGTGCCCATAAAGGTCAGAAGAGGGAATCAGATCCTCCAGGACTGGAGTTATAGATGGTTGTGAACTGTCATGTGCGTGCTGGGCATCGAACCTGGGTCTTACACTAAACCTCTCAGGAACCTGAACAAGAGGAATCAAGAGCCAAATAATGAGGAATCCTTTGCAGCTCTTTGCTATGTTCTACTTCAAGTATATGTGCCATGCAAAGCTACACAATCACAAGCAACATCTAAGTTAGGTGTCATGGGACATGTCTGCAATCCCAAGTATTTGAGAAGCTTATCCATAAAGACCCTTAGAAAGATTCTATCTCAAAAGAAGAAGAGGAGGAAGAGGAGAAAAAAGAAGAAGAAGCAACAGAACAAATAGAAGCAGAAAGCATGGCATCATCAAACAATGAATTCATTAGTGTCTTGTGTACTGACTAGTTTATAAACAACAAGAATGTTTAATGTATAATGTAATTTTGTGATAGAAGTCCCAAATGACTGAGACACAACTATTAAAATATTACTCATACTCATTTCATATCCACTCTTAAATTTCCATTGTTCCATTTATTCATCTTTGTCTTCCAATGTAACAACAGTAGCACTTTAAATTCCCATCTACAATGAAAGGTTTTTCTGATCCATATCCTTGTCAGTGTTGTGGATCTGTGTTCTTCATTTTGCCATTTAAATAACTATGTTCTGCAATCTTATGGTTATTTTAATTGGTATTGCTCTGCTGACATGCTGACATGAAGTGGAACATTTTTTATGTGTTTCCTTGTTATCTATGTATTTTGTTGAGATGTCTATTTAATATTTGTCCATTTAAAAAGTATATTGCCTTAAAACTTTTTTTTTTTGGTTTTTCGAAACAGGGTTTCTCTGTGTAGTTTTGGTGCCTGTCCTGGATCTCACTCTGTAGACCAGGCTGGCCTTGAACTCAGAGATCTGCCTGGCTCTGCCTCCCAAGTGCTGGGATTAAAGGCGTGTACCACCACCGCCCGGCCTTAAAACTTTTTTAAACTTAAAATTATTTTTATGCTCCCGGGTGGTGGTGGTGGTGGTGGTGGCGGCGGCGGCGGCACACGCCTTTAATTCCATCACTCGAGAGGCAGAGGCAGGTGGATCTCTGTGAGTTCGAGGCCAGCCTGAGCTACAGAGTGACTTCCGGGAAAGGCTCCAAAGCTACACAAAGAAACCCTGTCTCAAAAAAAAGAAAATGAAAAAAATATTTTTATGCTTAGGGTAATTGACTTTTAATACATTGTTTTTCTTAGTGTGCAACACGATATGTTTCATTATGACATCTTCATATGTATGTCGCTGTAACACAGTCATATTCTGTTCCCTTACTATCATGTGTTTGTCCTTGGGGACTCCTTTTTCACTGATTCTCTACAGATGAGAGAGAGACAGAGAGAGAGAGAGAGAGAGAGAGAGAGAGAGAGAGAGAGAGAGAGAACGATGTTTGTCCCAGTCAGGTGTGTTTCCTATGATGATTTCCAGTTCCATAGATTTTCCTGCAAATGACAAAATTTCATTCTTTTCAAAGCTTCATCAACTCCTGTCTATCTATCTATCTGTCTGTCTGTCTGTCTGTCTGTCTGTCTGTCTGTCTATCCTTTATCCATTTACCTGTTGATAGTCATCTAAACGTGTTCCATTCTTTGACTGTAGTGAATGGTGGAGAAATAAATATAGATGTTCCAGCATCTGTGTTTTATGCCGATACATATTCCTTACACATCAGTTTGCTTTTTAGCTTTATGAGGACATTGATTTCCAAAGTTGTTGGACCGGTTTATATTCCCACAAGCACTGTATGTTCACCAACATTTGTTGTCATCAGGTTTTTTTGATAGCCATTCCGACTGCAATCAGCTTGAACTTCCATGTAGCTTTAGTTTGTTATTACCTGATTTCTAAGGGACAGTAAACATTTAAAATATATCTCTCGACTATTAAATGCAAATAGGTGCTTATCTAGGGGTGGTCTTTTGTGTCTACTGGTATAGGTATCCTTCAAGCCAAACTGGCACCATTTTTATGAGCTCAGCTTTACCCCCTTGTGAAAGGTCACCACATCTGGCCTTGCTGTCTGCTGATATTCTCTTATGGAAGGAGCACAGAGAGTCATGAGACCCCCACATGAGTAGCCAACCATTTCTCGCAAACAGGTGAATGCAATTCTGTGCTAATTGCATGTGGCCTCTGGGAAGGGTTAAAAGCATATAGGTGAATAGTTGGGAAGAAGATAGGAACTAGCAAGAGTGGAGGAGGAGGGATAAGAGAAGGTGCTGGGAAATATGAGCAGAATATGTTCTATTCATGCACATAGTTATCAAAAATAAATATGGAAAAAGAAACTTGACTTTAGAATACCTAGCCAGTGGAACTGTGAGAAATGCATTGCTTTTGTATATAAGCTACTGAGTCCAAAGCATTTTGTTACAGCAGCCTACAGAGACAAAAAACACTTGATAGATAATCTGAGTAAACTTGTGGCATTAATTTTACCGATGGATCTTTGGCTAGAGTATTTATTGGCAATTAGGTAAAAAGAGAACAGGTTGTGTTGCAAACAGATGTTGCTATGGGTACTGCCATGGGAAGACCTGACTGAAGGAGTGAAGAATTAAGGAAACAATGATGTTTTGTGCCAGGTACTAAAAGAATAATGAGGATAATAACTGAATTTGAAATAAACATTACTGTTAATTAGAGCTTGTTTGATGAAATGGGACATTGCCACAGTCCCAAAAGAACTTGTTGATAATTTAACCTACATTTGAAAGAGCCATAAGGATTTAATTTCCTTGTAACATCCTCCAAAAATCCCATAGGAAGTTGCACTGGCTTTCAAATTCTACTACTCATCAGCACAAGTTTGCATCATAATTGGAGGCTTATAATGTTGTAAAGGATATCTCTATTGAGAAATGGAAAATAAAATTGATGAATAAACATTCCTGTCTTTTTAAGGACTACAAAGGACCCTAAACTAGTGTTTACTTCAAAAGTATTATTACTCTTTATACACCAAAACAATCACTTGTCTTTTGCTAAAGAAAAAATAAATTTAGTTCAATTCCACACAATTTTATTGAAAACATACCTAGTACTGGAAACACAGAGAAGACAAAAATGGGATTTCTGCCATGATTAGGCCCTAGAGAAGCAAATGTGTAGCATTTATACTGTATTCTGGGAATACCAAGAAGTAACATTGTATTGAAAATCCAGAGGTAAGGATACTTTCAAGGAGCAGGTGGCCAATGCTAAATCTCAAAATGGACAGCCGCTGTCTAGACTACTTAAGAGGAAGAAACACTGAGAATAAAGCTAAAGCCAACTTGTGGAATCTCGTGGTGTAATTGGGAGTCAGAGAAGTAGTTTTGTTATACCAGGGACTGTGAACCGCAAACAAGGCAATGTGTACCATGGAACACACACGTATTTGGGCCAGCCTGGATACCTAAAGCTCTGTTTGAGGAATGTGGAACTAGGAGGATAAGATGTGAAGAAAGCATCAAACTACAGGGGGTTTTCATGTGAAAACTCCCACAGTGGTGTTTCAACAGCATAACCTTCTATATTTAAAAGAAGAATAAATCTGGGAGTTAAGTTTTCAGTAGACACTTAGAGCTGATAACATGATGCCACAGTAACACAACTACACTGTAATACGCATATATATATATATACATACATACATATATACACATATATATAAACATATCTATTCCTTTAAGTTACAGTAAACTTGGTACTAAGTACATCTTATTTTTTCAAAAATTCCTTTACTTCATCCTTCAAAATACCATGCTAGAAACGAGCTAAGCTCTTATAAGAAATATAAAAAAATGGATACAAATATTTATCCTCTATCTTGTTGTGTAGTTCTGGGATTACAAAGTAAAATTAACATAATTAGAACTAAATTTTACATGTCTATTTCTGAGAAGTGAATCATTGAATAGACAATGCTAGAATTTTATGGACTAAAATTTAGTTTATAATTTATCTTTCTCTTGATTTTGAATTGGACTCCAGAACATCCTAATGTTTTAGCAATATGTAGTCTTTTCCTTTGTTTGGTTAGTGTCTATTGTGCTGATCCAGTTGCACACATGTATAGTTTGACATTTGGAGGCATTTGTAAGAGCTGCTTAAAGAAAGCAAGAGAAGGAAATAAAAGGCAGGCAGACATATATGCAGACAGAAAACTGCCTCTCAATTCACTATGTTGCTTTAGAATATCCAAATGGCCAGTGAAGCCACCCTTTAGACCGCTCTTTTCCACAAACGTTTCATGAATACTAATGTAAATGGTTAGTTCAGGAGATAAAAATTCTTTTGATTGCGGCTGGTGGTGGTAGTGGAATCTTTAGGTTGTTAAAGTGATTATTTTCATTAGAATTTCTATTACCTCTTTTTTAAATCAAGGATCTCAAAATCTGAATGTTATTACATTTCTGAATTTTTATTAAGCAAGCCTTTTACTAAAGCTTTTTATATGAAAAAGAAACTATTAGAAAACAGAATTACTCTCTTAGTGCTGAATATTTTAAAAAGTCAGGTTAGGAGTTCACCATCTCCAAGATAAGGTTTATAAACAGTAATGATACTGGGAATCAAAGATGAGAAGCATATAACCCCCTAAAATTATAAAATTGTAGAATGTGAGAACTAGAACGAGTATTAGCCATTATGTGGATGCTCCTTTCAGGAATATTTGAATTTTAAAAGAGAAAGGACTTCATAATGATTCAAAGACCCTCAGGCCCTGTAAGAATGCATTCACAATGCCTGGCAAAGAAGAATGAGGAGTAAGAAAATGTTTCTAGAGCTTATGAAGAAAAAAATCCTAAAGTTTTTATCTCCTGAACAAATTACAGATGGGAAAGAGGGAGTGAAGGTGCAGAAGGAGGAAAGCACACAGCTCATTCAGCGACCTGCGAAGAACCACATTTGCCTACGCAAGTGCAGCATTTTTAAGGATGAGCACTCAGTAAAACATGGTGTCTATACATTAGAGGGAGCGCAGAGTAGTTAAATTACATGTGTGACATTGCAATGGTGTCTATACATTAGAGGGAGTGCAGAGAAGTTAAATTACATGTGTGACATTGCAATGGTGTCTCTACATTAGAGGGAGCGTAGAGTAGTCAAATTACATGTGTGACATTGCAATGGTGGCTATACATTATTATACATTTGTCCAAATAAAATGTACAATACTAAGAACTGTAATGTAAACCACAAACTTTGAGTGATGACGATGCATTAATGTAACTTCACCAATTATAAGAAATGCACTGCTTTGGTGTTTGATATTCATAATAGAGCAGGATATGCATTTGTACAGATAGAGTATATATGTGAAGTATTTGTAATTCCAGTTCAAAATAGTGTGTTGCATTAATTTGTTCCTTAATACTGTAACAAAATAAATCTGGGTAGTTTTTTTTTTAAAGAAAAAACCTTACTTAGCTCTTCATCCTGGAGTTTCAAGGGCACAATACAATCATCAGCTTGGCTCTGGCAAAGGCCTTGGGGCAAGTGGTATCATAATGACAGGAATATATAAGATACATCACAAGACATTATGGCTTTGAATAACTGGAATTTTCTAATTTCTTTAGTGGACATGCCTCCATTTACCCCAAAGATTGCCTACTAGGCTCTACCTCTTGAGGGATGTGGAGACCCTGGATACTACCACTTTGAGCATCAAGCTTTCAACAGACGAACCCATGAGGGAAAACCCACATCCAAACTAAGGCATCTGTTAGATTTGCTTGCTTCTCCTTGTTTGTTTATATTGACAGTAACTACAAATAGCTAATTTTTCGTGAAAAGTGCCAATATATGCTTTGGCTTTAAAGATCCCTTTCTTGCTGGTCAGAAATTTAAGATAGAGAGTTGATTTGACTGTCTTTGGAATTTATGATTATATTCTACCAATTGTGCTGCTTTAATGAATCTAATAAAACTGTGATGAATAAATGAAGGTTTGAACGTATAAGAAAAATGAACAGAACTGCCTAGTTCTATGGAAGATCACCAGGAAATCAAAATAAGTGTTACTTTCAACAACAGTAGGATCAAAGCAATTACACCAGTACTCATTGGTTACTTAGTGTCTCATAGAAAGGCTACATAGATGATGAAAGAAAACTTTGATGAACTATGTAAGACTTTCTAGATATATAACACTCTGCTTACATTGAGCAGAATCTTATTTGTGTGCAAGCAGCAGCATGTCTAAAGTTCAAAGAAACAAGTTTAAATTTTGAAAACATGTTTTCAGAGGACTGGAAAAATCCTTATTTTTAAAATTTTAATTATTTATTTGTATGTATCTGGGTGGTTTGCCTGCATGGATGTGCATGTTGCCTTCAGATTCTAGAAGAGGGCATTGAATCCCCTGGAGCTAGAGTTACAGACTCCTGTGGGATTCCATGTGGGTGCTGGGAATTGAACCCAGGTCTTTGGAAAGAGTAACCAGTGCCCTTAACCACTGAGCCATCTCTTCATCCTTGCAGGCTTAATTTTAACCACAAAGCAAGAAGTCAGAATCCAAGAGCTGATGATGGGGTTTATGTTCTTCTATACATTTCTGTGAGATTTTTGGTTTTCCTATGTGACCACACCATAGCTGTTGTATCTCTACACAACATGCCTATATTGAAGTGGAAAAAATGAGGCTGAGTTGACTTACTATTTTATTAGAAGACAGCAAAAAACTTATGTTCAACTATTCTAAGGCCTATTATATTTCATTGTGGAGTACTGGATTTCATGGCTTGCTTTAGCTTCAAGGGAGGCTGGGAAAATATTAAGCTATATAACCTCTGTGGTGACAAGGAATAATACAGAAGTGGATTGGAATTGCTTTTTACAAGTTAATTGACAGTGTTCTAAGTGTTTTTGCCTCAGGAGTTTCCCTAAAGTATATATTAGTTATTTTTTTGAGATGAACAGAAACAGAGATATAGGATAAAATCTGGGAAAAATAAGAAATGGAGGGATGGCTTGTTATGGGCTTGAATTCTTAGATAGGATCTTTTTTTTTTTTTTTTTTAAATTTTTTATTTTTCAGAACACAAACAGAATATCACACAACAACTGTGAAAAAACAAATCCTTGGGCTATATAAGCATATGTGGTGCTGCTCAGTCATATATATAATAGTTCCACATTTTTTTTCTCTTTTAGGAATCAACATACAGTTTTCTACAGTGGGCAAAACAATCTACATTCCTACCAATGACATCATGTTGTTGCTTCTATTCAGTTTCCTTGCTAGGTAACATAGGTACCCTGATAATCCATTGTGATTTTGATTTGCATTTCCCTGATAACAATTGACACTGAACACTTATTCATAAACTTGGCCACCATTTCTGTCATTTTGACAAGGCAGCTACTCAGTTCTTTTGGTGCTCCAGGTGAGATCTTTTTTTTTAAACTGATAAATAATATGAAGTCACAGATTTGAAAAGATAGGAAAACAGAGACAGAATGGAGGGAATGAAGAAGAAAGGAATAAGCTATAATTTACAAAGAATACTAATTTCTTTAAGTCCAGAAGTTATATACATACCAATTCAGTCAGTGATAGGTAAAAATATTTTTAAATTTTCATCTCTACTGAATATGTACAGACTCTTTAGGTTTTAAATCTTATATCATAACAACTGTTTTGTAGCATTTACATTGTTTTAGGTATTATAAGTAATCTATAGATGGCTTCAAGCACACAAGAAAATGCATAAAAGTCAGATGGACATACCACGCAATTTTATGTTGCATGGAACATCCTTGAATCTTGGTGTCCCAAGGATACTGAGGAACAATTCTATTGTCAGTTAGGCCTTTTGTTTTGATCTATCTGTCTGTCTACCTGTCTGTCTGTAGGTATGGCTGTCTACCTATCTTTTGTGTGTGTGTGTGTGTGTGTGTGTGTGTGTGTGTGTGTGTTTTGCAGGCCGCAAGAATATATCATGGAGATTCAGCTGTGTATCAAAGCTGAACTTTGACCGGCCAAGGGTCTGTCAAAAGGCAAAGCCATTTATTATGAATATTTGGTGTTACCCAGCCTTTAATATTCCAGCTGTCTTCTGCTATGAAATCCTTGCGTGCCCAGATCAATTGGTAAACAGTTCAGCTCCCCAGACCTGCTGAACCTACTAAGTTACTAACTGCCCTGCTGAGTTTAGGAGACAAGCTGGCAGGAGATGCCTACCTTTGTTTCCTGTGCTAATGAAGCTCAGACCATCCCCTCGCCTTGAGGAGGTCTAGTGGTTCTCCAGAGCACTTTGAGAACAAAAGAGGTTTTACATATCAGCGTGAGAGGTAAAACAACATTCCTGAGGAGACAGGGAACCAGGTGCCCAGGGAGAGAAAAGGCAGGCATTTTCTGTAGACAGGGACAGAACAGCATGGTGAGAGAGAAGAGAGGATGACAGAGGTTCCACAGAGGGTAAGCAGATCTCAAGTAGAGTTTTCTGAGTGCCAGGAGTAGAGAGTAGCAGAGATGGAGAAAGAGGGTACTGGAGAAAGAGGGTACAGAGGACGAAGATGAGGCTGAAAGCATAGACGTTAGTCGTTAGCAGGACTATGAGCTAGGGAGGTGGACGGAACTGCAGTTATGGAGACAGGATTTCATCCCAGAGAAATAAAGTAGATGGATATAGAGCTTGGTATGTCTAGAGTTGTTCCTGTCTTGAATGCCTGGTGGAGCTATAGCTAAATTGATAGAATTTTGTCTTAGAGAAATAAAATTAATATACATAAGAACATAGTGTAAGTAGATTTTTTTTCCCTCAGATCCCATGCCGGACTTAGCTGAGCCCCTGAAGGACTTCCATTTATTTTTCCTAGAACAGTGCCCTGGAATGTTCAAGGTGTGTGCTTCCTGTCACCCCAGTACTGCTCAGGTTAGCTGCTGAAGTTTTCACCTGCCACAGAGGTATATGTCCTTAATGCAAGAGCTTATTCAATCCATGCATGGAGGGAAATACGGGGTACTATCTCTTAGGAGAGTCTATGAGCTGAATAGTAGAGTGTGCAGTTGCTTTCGTCAGCATATGATCTCATGAATACTATTTTCGTTTTGCTAGCATGTTAGACCCTCTTAGCTGAACTCTGGTGTTCCCACACAGTTATTACAATATGCATGTTGTTGCAAAAATATTGTTCCTGTGGGAGAATGACAATGGAAACTCCTGTCACCTTATTGACATCATTCTATTTTGCATATTATATTAATAAGCTATTCATGCCAATTGTGTTGCCCTGCATGCAGACTTCTTAACCTTGCTTCTAATGGTCTATTCCTGGGTCCTAATTGCTGTTTTTATTCTATACTACTATTATTTTCCCATGAATGTAATAATCATAATAATTGTAATATCTAATACTTCTTGATTAATTGTTATGAGTCACATACCATGGCAAGAACTTTCGTTTAGTCTTCACAATAATTCTACTAGGTAGAATTGATATCTTGATTTTACAAGTAAAAAAACTTGAGATTCAACCTCCTTCCCTGGGCTCCATACTCTGGCCCACAGCTCCAGCAGCTTTACCGGAGGCCAGGCTGGTCCTAAGTATCGCAGGTAAGACACTGCCCACTTCCTACTAATACTCAACAACCCCAGACTGTACCCCTCCCCTGGACTCCATATTCCTGCCTACAACTTTAGAAGAAGACTTAGGCTTTACTGGAGGCCAGGCCAGATCTAGGGACCCAAAGTCCCCAAACCTCCAGTCAAGACACCGTACTGGACCTGAAGACTCGCCAGACACCAGAACGACTGGACACTTAAGATCAGAGAGGAATCAGAAAACAAAAGGACAAAACACTCACCCAACAAAGACAAATGCAGGAATCAAAACCTACAACTATAATTATCCTAACTCCAGATGTCTAAACAACAGTGTAAGAACACAATGAATAACAGAAAGGCCAATATGATATCACTAGAACCCAGTGACCCTATAACAGCAAGATCTGAACATTCCAATGAAGCGGAAGCACAAGAAAATGACCTTAAAAATAACTTTATGAAGATGAGAGAGGTCCTTAAAGAGGAAATTTTAAAACATCCCTTAAAGAAAGTGAGGCAAAGACAAACAGACAATTGGAGGAAATCAATAAATCCCTTAAAGAATGCCAAAAGAGCCAAGAAAAAAATAATCAGTGAAGGAAATGGTTCAAGACCTGAAAAATAGAAATGGAAGCAATAAAGAAAACACAATTGAGGGAATTCTGGAAATAGAATATCTGAGTAATGGAACAGGAACTACAGATGCAAACATCACCAGCAGAATACAAGAGATAGAGAGAAATTCTCATGCATTGAAGAGAAGAGAGAGGAAATAGATTTATCAGTCGAAGAGAATATTAATTCCAAAAAATTCCTAACACAAAACATCTAGGAAATCTGGGACACTATGAATAAAAGACCAAACCTAAGAATAATAGGAATAGAAGGAGAAGAATCCCAGCTCAAAAACCCAGAGAATATATGTAATAAAATCAGAAGAAAATTTTCCCCACCTAAAGAAGGACCTACTTATATAGGTACAAGAAACGTACAGAACACCAAATAGACTGAACCAGAAAAGAAAGTCCCCTCACCACATATTAAGTAAAACACTAAACATAGAGCAAAGAAAGAATGTTAAAAGCTACAAGGGAAAAAAAGGCTGGGTAACACAGAAAGACAGACCTATCAGAATTACACCCAATTTCTCAATGGAGACTCTAAAAGTCAGAAGGGCCTGGACAGATGTCTTGCAGACTCTTAAGAAACCATGGATGCCAGCCTAGATTACTATAACCAGTAAAACTTTCAATTACCATAAATGGAGAAAACAAGATAGTTCATGGCAAAGTCAAATTTAAACAAAATCTATCCACAAATTCAGCCTTATGGAAGGTACTAGAAGGAAAACTCCAATCCAAGGAAGTTAGCTACACCCATGAAAACACACGCAACAGATAATCTCACACCAGCAAAACCCAAGGAAGGGGAACACACACACACACACACACACACACACACACACACACACACACTACCACCACCACCACCAAAAACTAACAGGAATTAACAATCACTGGTCATTAATATCTCTCAATATCAATGGACTCAATTCACCAATAAAAAGACAGGCTAACAGAAAGTATATGAAATAGGATCCATCATTCTGTTGCATATAACAAATATTCCTCAATACTCAAGTGTGATTCTAAAAAAACTGGGTACATGTGATAGGACTTAAGGGAGAGGTCCAGGCCAGAGATGTGACAGTTGCACTCTTCAAGCATTAGGATTTTGAAATAGATGGTGGACACAGATGGTGTCCACCTCCTCCAGACTTTTGGGTCCGAGGGGACCACAATAAACCAGGAGTCCTCCTGGCGCCTCTGATGCCAGGTGATCAGGTGCCTTCATACCAAATACTGCCCAGGCCCAGGAGAGAGGAAAGGAAATAGCTCTGCACCATCCTTTGTGCCTGGGACGGGCAGTTCTCAACCAAGTGACACCTGTGACCTAACCAAGTGTCCTGGCGCTGGGTTGTTGGGCACCATTGTGGTGAGAGAGTAGAGGGTAGGGAGGTGGAAGAGAGGGAGAGGCAGAATGGTTTGTGGGCTGGGGAGAGAGGTGGGTTTGGAGAGGTTAGGGTGATGAGGAATGGGCTGAAGTGAATGGCCCACTGACTACCCAAGTCCAGGGAAATGTTGGGCTTGGGCTATGACCAAGGGCCAGGTCTTGATCTGGGGTCCTGGAGCAGCTGAAAGGGCCTGTGTTGTTGTCTGTGGCTCCTGTCATGGCTGGGAGCTAGCCAGGGGCCTGTGGTCTGGGCCGCCACTTGGAGCCATGGTGACAACCTGGTCCAGGCTGCTGCTGAGGACCATGTCTGGGTCCGTGGTTCTGCTGTGGCTGGGGTCTGTTTTGATGTCCTTGGCCCACATTGCCACCAAAGGCCACATAGATGCCCAGGTTCTGGGCCGCAACCTGTGGCCATGAGGGTGTCTGAGAGCCATACTGCCACCAGGGACATCCTGATCTGAGTGGCCTAAGCTGTTACCCTGGGCCATGGTGTCATACAAGCCAGGGCTGCTACAGACAGCCATGTCTGGTCTGTGGCCCTACAGCAGCCAGGGTCTAAGTTGATGTCTGGGGCTCCTATTGTCACTGAGGGCCATGAGGATGACTGGGGTCTGGTCAGCCACCTCAGACCATGCTGATGTCTGAGGACCATGCTGCACCTAGGGCCATGCCAATCTAGGTGGGCTAGTACTGCCACTTGGAGCCTTGAAGATGTCCCCAGTGCTGCCACCTGGAACAATGAAGATGTCTGGGCTCAAGCTGCTGCCTAGGGCCATGTCTGGATCTGTGGCCCTACAGAGGCAGGGATCTGGGGTCATATCTGTGGCTCCAGTTGCCACCCAGGGCTCTGTGGATGCAGGGGTCTGGCCAGAAACCTGGGACCATGTTGGTACCCAGGGGCTATGCCCCCTTCTGGACTGTGCTGATCTGAGGGGCCTGTGCTGCTCCCAGGGCCGTGGTGACATCCGGGCTTGAGCTGCTGCTGAGAGCTATGTCTGGGTCAGTGGTCCTCTGCAGCTGGGGTCTGTGGTGAAATCCAAGGCACGTGTTAGCACAGGGTCATTGGAACCATGACGGGCTTAGCTGACCTCCCCCTTCACTGTCCCTGAGATAGCTGGTCCTGCACCTTGCTAGATATTGCAGCAGGTGAGCTGGCCCTACCCCACCCCCCCAGGGGAGAGCTCATCCCTGCACTCAGGAAAGATAGCCTCACCTCTCCCCATAGGCATGCACCTTACCTGGGAAGCACCCTAGAGCTGATCCTGTGGTCAAGGATGCAGGTAAGGTGACCTTGAGGGAATGAGAGCAGAGGAGCTGACTCCACCCCTCTCATCTGACATGTAGTGACATGAAGGAGGGAAAGATGCCTTCCCCCCCTCACCCATTACCACCAGCGGCAGGTGAGAGAGCTGGCCCAGGGGTCACAAGAGTGAGAGAGTTAGCCCTGACCCTCACTGGCTGCAGCGCACAAGAAAGCAGCCTCTGCTTCCCATCTGGGCAGTGCACTAGAGCTGACTCTGTTGCTAGGGCTGCAGGCCAGCCAGTCCTGAGGGTGTGAGGCCAATCGAGCTGACCACGCCCAACCTCATCTGCCCCCTACAGCAATTGAGAGAGCGCCTTGCACCTTGCCTGGGCAAAACAGTAGAGCTGGCCCTGGCAATATGAGTGAGGGAGATCTGGATCTGAGGGCCCATGAGCAGGAGAACTGGCCTCGCTGCTCCTTGCTGTAGGCTGCATTGGGTGAGCTAGCCTAGCCAGTGCTGAAGGGCTCCTTTGGGTACTGATGATGAGTGAAAGCTGAAGAGCTGACCAAATCCAGCTACTACCCAGGCCCAAAACCAGGGCTATGAGATGGCCCACCCCAGAATCCACTGAATCTATGAACTGTTGGAGCATGTGAAGGGGATGAACCTACAGATCCAAAACAGCAGGATCTCCATGACAAAGGAGGGTATCCAAGAGGAGTCCCAGTGAGAGCAATGGTGTAGCAGAAGCCAGA
This sequence comes from Peromyscus attwateri, assembly GCA_902168425.1. NCBI lineage: Eukaryota > Metazoa > Chordata > Mammalia > Rodentia > Cricetidae > Peromyscus > Peromyscus attwateri. Next base: position 36,264 of record CABHPP010124373.1, read on the forward strand.
GGCCTCGAACCAGACCAATGACTCCTGGCAATGAACACTTGCAAGTCAAGATGAAAAGACAAAAGGGTAAACTGAGTGACTCAATGGACCACACTACAGCTTCCACAACAAATTCTTCTCTTTTTGTTTGTTTGTTTTGGTTTTGGTTTTTCTTTTAAATTTGGTTCTTTTTGGCGGCGGGGGTGGGGGTGGGGGGGTGGGGGGTGTTACAAGGGCAGATGGCAGATGCAAGGGGACAGGGAGATAACTGCGATCAAAATGAATGATGTGAAACCCACAAAGAATCAATAAAAGTAAAAAAAGAAAAGAAACACCCCTCAACAACATCAAAGATAGATATTTCGTCAGAATAAAGAGTTAGAAAAAGATTTTCCAATCAAATGGACCCAAGAAGCAAGTTCATGTAGCTATCCTAATGTCTAACAAAATAGACTTCAAACCAAAATTAATCAAAAGAGATAGAGAAGGACATTTCATACTCATCAAAGGAAAAATCCACCAAGATCATGTTTCAATTCTGAACATTTATGTCTCAAATACAAGGGCTCCCACATTTGTAAAAGAAACATTACTAAAGTTTAAATCACACATCAGACCCCACACATTTATAGTGGGAAACTTCAACACCCCACTCTCACCGACGAACAGGTAATCCAGACAAAAACTAAACAGAGACATAATAGAGATAATTGTGGTTTAGCAGCGGCAAGGACAGTCACACCATACAACAAACTCACTCGGAGGTTTTATTGCAAAGAGGGAGACTGCACAGCCATGTAGCACATATGCATAGACTACACAGTGATGTCCAGCCATAGGACCCTGGGCTGGCTAGGTATCTGCCTGAATGCTGACAACACATGGGTGCAGGAGCTGCTATTAGTGGCTGCAGGTGAGGGTCCTGGGAGTAGGCTAGGTGATCCCTGAAATGCTAATAATGAACATAATGAACCAAATGGACCTAAAGTTATTTACAGAACACTTGACCCAAACATAGAAGAATATACTTTCTTTTCAGCACCTCATGGAACCTTCTCCAAAATTGACCACATACTCGGTTACAAAGGAAGTCTCAATAGATAAAAAAAAAAAAAAATTGAAATAACCCCCTGTATCTTATCAGACCACCATGTATTAAAGCTGGATTTCAACAATAGAAGCTACAGAAAGCCAACAAACTCATGGAAACTGAACAACTTTCAACTGAATTGCCACCATTTCAAGGAAGAAATGAAGAAAAAAATTAAAGACTTACTAGAGTACGATGAAAATGAATGTACAACATACCCAAACTTATGGGACACTAGGAAAGCAGTGCTAAGAGGAAAATTCATAGCACTAAGTGCCCACTTAAAGAATTTGGAGAAATCTCATACTAATGACTTAACCGCACACCTGAAAGCTCTAGAACATAAAGAAGCAAACTCACCCAGGAGGAATAGACGACAGGAAATAATCAAATTGAGGGCTGAAATCAATAAAATAGAAGCAAAGAGAACAACACAAAGAATCAATGAAACAAAGGGTTAGTTCTTTGAGAAAATCAACCAGATAAACAAAACCTTATCCAAACTAAAAGGCAGAGAGAGAATCTCCAAATTAACAAAATCCCAAATGAAAAGGGGGACATAACAGACACTGAGGAAATCCAGAGAATCATTAGGTCATACTTCAAAAAACAATATTGTGTACTCCACAAAATTGGAAAATCTAAAAGAAAGGGACAAATTTCTTGATAGATAACACATACCAAAATTAAATAAAAAACATATAAACAATTTAAATAGACTCATAACCCCTAAGGAAATAGAAGCAACCATTAAAAGCCTCCCAATCAAAAAAGTCCAAGGTCAGTAGGTTTTAATGCAGAATTTTACCAGACTTTCAAAGAAGAGCTAATACCAGTACTCCTCAAATTGTTCTGCACAATAGAAACAGAAGGAACATAGCCAAATTCTTTTTATGAGGCTACCATCACCCTGATACCCAAGCCACACCAAGACTCAACAAAGAAAATTACAGATCAGTTTCTCTCATGAATATTGATGCAAAAATACTCAATAAAATACTCACAAACCAAATTAAAGAACACATCAAAGCTGGGTGGCGGTGGCACATGCCTTTAATCCCAGCACTGGGGAGGCAGAGTCAGGTGGATCTCTGTGAGTTCAAGGCCAGCCTGGTCTACAGAGCGAGATCCAGGACAGGAACCGAAACTACACCATCAACCATGATCAATAGGCTTCACCCTAGAGATGCAGGAATGGTTCAGCTTATGAAATCAATGTAATCCACCATATAAACAAACTGAAAGAAAACCCCCACATATTCATCTCATTAGATGTTGAAAAAGTCTTTGACAAATCCAACACCCCTTCATGATAAAAGTCTTGGAGAGATCAAAGATATAAGGAACATACCTAAACATAATAAAAGCAATATACAGCAAGGCAACAGCAAACATCAAATTAAATGAAGAGAAACTCAAAGCAATTCCACTGATATCAGGGACAAGACAAGGCTGCCCATTTTCTCCATATCTATTCAATATAGTTTTTGAATTTCTAGCTAGAGCAATAAGACAACTAAAGAAGATCAAGGGGATACAAACTGTAAAGGAAGAAGTCAAAGTATCACTATTCCCAGGTGACTTGACAGTATATATAAGCGACCTGAAAAATTATACCAGGTGACTCCTACAGCTGATAAACACCTTTAGTGAAGTGGCTGAATACAAACAAGATTAAATCAAAACAGTGAGTAGCCCTTCTATATACAAACATTAAATGGGTTGAGAAAGAAATCAGGGAGACAACACCCTTCACAATAGCCACAAGTAACATAAAATATCTTGGGGGTAACACTAACCAAGCAAGTGAAAGACCTGTATGACAAGAACTTCAGGTCTTTGAAGAAAGAAATTGAAGAAGATATCAAAAGATGGAAAGATCTCCCACGCCCATGAATCTGTATGATTAACGTAGTAAAAATGGTCATCCTACCAAAAGTAATCTACAGATTCAACGCAATCACCATTAAAATCCCAACACAATTTTTTGCAGACCTGAAAAGAACAATGCTCAACTTCATATGGAAAAACAAAAAACCCAAGTTAGTTAAAATAATCCTGAACAATAAAAGAACATCTGGTGGTATCACCATCCCCAATTTCAAGCTCTATTATAGAGCTGTAGCAATAAAAATCACATAGCAGCCGGGCGGTGGTGGCGCACGCCTTTAATCCCAGCACTCGGGAGGCAGAGCCAGGCGGATCTCTGTGAGTTCGAGGCCAGCCTGGTCTCCCAAGCGAGTTCCAGAAAAGGCGCAAAGCTACACAGAGAAACCCTGTCTCGAAAAACCAAAAAAAAAAAAAAATCACATAGCATTATCATAAAAATAGACAGGTGGATCAATAGAATAGAATCAAAGGCCCAGATGTAAATCCATACACCTATGGACACCTGATTTTTTGACAAAGTAGCCAAACTTATACAATGTGAAAAAGAAAGCATCTTCAACAAATAGCGCTGGAATAACTGGATGTCAACATGTAGAAGAATGCAAATAGATCCAAATCTATCACTGTGCACAAAACTCAAGTCCAAGTGGATTAAAGACCTCAATATAAAATCGGATACACTCAACCTGATAGAAGAGAAAGTGGAAAGTGGGGAATAGCCTTGAACACACTGGCACAAGAGACAACTTTCTGAACAGAACACCAGGCACTAAGATCAACAATTAATAAATGGGACCTCATGAAACTGAAAAGCTTCTATAAGGCAAAGGACACTGTCAATAAGACAAAATGGCAGAGTACAGATTGGGAAAAGATGTTCACCAGCCCCGCATCTGACAGAGGGTTGATTTCCAAAATATATAAAGAAGTCAAGAAACTAGACATCAAAAAAATAATCCATTTAAAAAAATTGGGTACAGATTTAAACAGAGAATTCTCAACAAAAGAATCTCAAATGGCTGAGAAACAAAGAAATGTTCAACATTCTTAGCCATCACGTAAATGCAAATCAAAACGACTCTGAGATTCCATCTTACACCTGCCAGAGTGGCTAAGATAAAACACAAGTGACAGCTCATGCTGGAGAGGATGTGGAGCAAGGGGAACACTTCTCCCTTGCTGGTGGGAGTGCAAACTTGTACAGCCACTTTGGAAATCAATATGGCAATTTCTCAGAAAATTGGGAATCAACCTCCCTCAAGACCCAGCTATACCACTCTTGGGTATATACTCAAAGGTTGCTCAATCATACCACAAGGACACTTGCTCAACTATGTTCATAGCAGCTTTATTTTTAATATCCACAATCTGGAAACAACCTAAATACCCCTCAACAGAGGAATAGATAAAAGAAATTGTGATACAGTTATACAATATAGTATTACTCAGCTGTTGAAAACAATGACATTATGAAATTTAAATGCATAGGACTAGAAAAAAATCATTCTGAGTGAGGTAACACAGACCCAGAAAGACAAACATGGTATGTACTCACCTATAAATATTAGCTGTAAAGTAAAGAATAACCATCCACAGACCTAGAGAGGCTAGGTAACAAGGAGGGCTCAAGAGGGGATGCTTGGATCTCCCTGAGAAGGGGAAATAGAAGAGATTTCATGGGTGGACTGGGGGCAGGGGGGATGGGATCATGAGGGATCAGGTTGTGGGATGGGTGGAGGGGGAGAGTACTGAAAGAGTCAACTTGAAAGGGGGGGGCATTTCAGGGTCAGGTAGAAACTTGGTGTAATGGAAACTCCCAGGAATCATCTACAAGGATGACCCTGGCTAAGATTCCTGGCAATAGGGGATATGTAGCCTGAACTGGCCATCTCCTGTGACCAGGCAAGATTTCCAGTGGAGGGATTGGGACACCAATTCAGCCACATAACATTCAACCTACAGTCTGTCCTGCCTATGGGATGAGCTGGGGTAAGAGTAGTACAGGGATTGTGGGAGTGGCCAAACAATGACTGGTCCAGCCTGAGACCCCTGCTTCTGAGAGTGAGCCCACCCCTGACACTGCCTGGAGTGTCAGGACCCAGAGGCTGGATGGCCCAGAGACCTAGGATAGAACCAAACATGACTTGAGAAAAAAAAATGTCAATGTAATGAGCCTAATAATAGTCTGCTATACTCGTGGACTGGTGCCTACCCCAATTGTCATCAGAGAGGCTTCATCCATTATCTGATGGAAACAGATACAGAGACCCACAACCAAAAATTAGTCCGAGCTTGGGGAGCCAGAGGAGTCAAGGACATCACAAAGAAACCCACAGAATCAACTATCCTGGACTCATAGGAGCTCACAGAATCTGAATTGACAACAGGGAACCTGCATGGGCCTGACCTTGGCCCTCTACATATATGTGACAGTTGTATAGCTTGGTCTACTTGCAGTACTCCTAACAGTGGGAGCAGGGGTTGTCCCTAATGCTTTGTCTGGCTTTTGGGAACCTATTCCTCATACTGGGTCACCTTGCCCAGCCTTAATACAAGGGAAGGAGCTTAGTCCTACCTCAACTTGACATGTCATGCTTTCTTTATACCCATGGGAGGCCTGTCCCTTTCTGAACAGAAACTGAAGAGGAGTGGATTGGAGAGGGTAGAGGGGGAGATGGGGGGAGGGAATTGGAGGAGAGCAGAGAGGGAAAACCGGTCCAGATGTAAAATAAAAAGGTAAATTTAATTAATTAAAAATTGAGATTCAAGCCAGGCGGTGGTGGCGCACACCTTTAATCCCAGCACTCGAGGCAGAAACAGGCGGATCTCTGTGAGTTTGAGGCCAGCCTGGGCTACAGAGTGAGTTCCAGGAAAGGCGCAAAGCTACAGAGAGAAACCTTGTCTCGAAAAAAAAAAAATTAAAAAAAAAATTGAGATTCCTGGAGCTTCACTAATCTGCCCTAGTCATCCTGGTACGAAACAGTAGATTGGAACCTCAGGAAGAAAGGCGCTGTGAAGCTGCAGGTAACAGGACTGCAGATGCTCTGGACGGGGTATTGTCATTTTTCCTTTACATCAGAGACATCGGAAAAACCCAAACCATCTCACAGGAAAAAGATTTTCACATTTACCTAACGCCACGCTGTGAAAATTGGAAGCTCGAGTAGATTTTAATAAGTTACACAGATGTTGAACAGATGAGATGGGACCTGAACTCATGTTTTGTGACCTTGAGCTATATTTTTCTTGTTAATCCATTAATGAATAGTGCATAATTTGTCAATAAAGTTTGTGCTTTGGAGTCTCCACAACTTCTTTACATTTTATTTCCTGTGCTCTTTTTCTGAATAATTTCCTATGTCATGGGTCAATAAACCTAATGTTTACTTTGCTTTGAGCTAGACTGAAAAAACATCTATCTAACCCATAACATTCAATCAGTGATTACCCCTAAGATTTATAGCAGTATCATGTATGTTAAGAATTCATACATGAAAGCAATTGATTAAGAGGAAACAATTCATCCATTCATTCCATAATCATTTAATGGAATGATTCGTTTTGCTTTGCATTTGATGGAATTCCATTTCATTATGGAGGAGAGGTACGGACAGTAGGAGTGTTAGGCATCTGCTCACATTGCATCCACAGTAAGCAAGCAGCGGGAGAGGCATCCTGGTACTGTATTCTCATTTCTCCTTTTTTTTCAGGCTAGGACCCCAGCACAGAGAATGGTGGGTCTTCCTACCGCAGTTAAACCTCTCTGGAAACACCCTCACAGACAATTGACAAATAGGACCTCATAAGACTAAAACAACTTCTGCCCAGGAAAGGAAACAATCAACTGAGTGAAAAGGAAGCTCACAGAGTAGAAGATAATCTTTGCCAGTTGTATATCTGTGAGATGGTTAATATCCAGAATATACAATGAACTCAAAGACAAATAAAACAAGGAAATAAACGACTCAATTATAAAATGAGCCCTGGTTCTGTCCAATGTATGTTGATCATATTTAATCCTTACTTCTCAATTCAACTTCTCCCGGGACCTCCATCTCATCTCATTGCCCAGTTCATGCCATCCTTTCATGAATTATTTAATTAATTAATTTTGTTTATTCAAACCAGTGGAGTTTGAGTCATCCAGGCTGTGTTTTTATGGGCACAGGGTCATCCACTTGAGCATAGGGGACATAGTGGGGGTCACACTCCTAAAGAAAACGAACCCCTCTCCCCCAGCAGCCATCAACTGCCAACAGCTCCTCAACTGGGGGTGGGGCCTCAGGAGCCCTTCCCCTCTCCGTGCTTGAATTTGGTTTTTCAAGACAGGGTTTCTCCGTGTAGTTTTGGTGCCTGTCCTGGATCTCACTCTGTAGACCAGGCTGGTCTTGAACTCACAGAGATCCGCCTGACTCTGCCTCCCGAGTGCTGGGATTAAAGGCGTGCGCCACCACCGCCTGGCTCCATGCTTGAATTTTTGACCAGCTTGATCTTGTGCAGGTTTCTTCAAGTTACCCATGGCTGGCTGCAGGGCATCCATGTGTGCCATTGCCATGTCACGGAATGTGATCTGACATGGTCTTCAGGAAACAATTGCATAATCTTTGGATATAACAATTGAGACAATCTTTGGAGACCAAATGTCAGGTATCTAACATTGTACAGGGTATATAGTAGCAGCTCAAAAGAGATGACCAAGAGGCTGTATTATAAATATTTTGTAACAGACTTAGATACGAATTATTTAATATTTAAGTACAGCATGTACTTATTAATAACATTGGGTTACAAATCAGACTGTCTGGCTTAGAGCCACAGTTGCATTGCTTGGGTTCTGTTAATCTAAAGCATTTTGTCTTTGTGAATGTTAGAAATAATGTAGAAATAATACCTTCTTCGTCATTGTTATTGGGAGAAGCAATCCAACTCTGGTGGTTTGAATGAAAATGGCCTCCATAGGCTCATAAGGAGTGACACTATTAGGAGATGTGGCCTTGTTGGAGGAAGTGTGCCAGGCCCAGTGTCTCTCTCTCTTCCTGCTGCCTATGGATCCAGATGTAGAACTCTCAGCTACTTCTCCAGCACCATGTCTGCCTGTGTGCTGCCATGCTTCTCACCATAATGATAATGGACTATAATTCTGAGACAGCCCCCAGTTAAACGTTTTTTCCTTTATAAGAGTTGTCACAGTCATATCTCTTTACAGCAATAGAAACCCTAAGTAAGACACCAACTAATGTTGAAAACATACTTAAAACAGGACCCAGCTATCACTCACACACAAAGTAAAATTCCTATTAGCATTATTGTTATACACCAAAGAGGTGACGTAAACTCCGTGGAGATCTCTTTTCTTTCCCATGGTATTGGGGTCTTGGGTTAATGTATTCTTGTGCAAAGATAAAATCAAAACTATCCTATAGAAAATTGGTCTGATGGTAGCAGGTAGAATAAGACTACTTGGGGAGAACACTACAGTTAGGGGTACTTTATGAAGTATTTTTAAAGACAGTAAAGGGTCTTAGGGCCCTAAGGTGTGGCTGTGGGGGTAGATATAAGTTTATAAAGTGCAAAAGGTATAATGATGGCTACTTCTTTTCTTGATTTGTCCTTATCCCAACTAGTCAGCGCTGCAAACATAGTCAACTTGCATTCTACTCTGATTACTTGATCCCTTTTCTCTTCACTTTTTGGAATACTCATGCCGTTTGAGTTCCTGATACATTTACATGTGGGAATAAAAAAGAGAAACGTCTCTTATATAACTGATAGTTTACACCTGATATGTGATGGATGTCACTAATGTCGGAATGGGTGTGAGTAGTTTGGGTGTAGCTTCTGAGATTGAAAAGAGGGTAACTTGTGATGAGTTGTGGTAGTTATTTGGGTACCAGGTTGCATTTCCTAGAACAGAGTCCTTTCTTCCAAATGGCCTTGCAAATTCTCAACTAAGACATATAAATGTATGAGTAAAGGCAGCAATTCCAATGTGGAATGAGAGGCAGATACCATTTGTCAGACCAGGAACACAATCTAACTAGTTTACACACACTATCTTGGGAGCAGGTGAATCAGCTCAAGTCTCATTAGAAACCCAGTCACCAGGGCTCTTTATTCTGTTCAGCGTGGTTCCCCAGCAATGCTGCTTCCATTTATCTGTTCAAACCATAGTCTCTGTAGATGAGAGAACTGTATATATTGGTTTAAAAAAACGAATACTTCTTTTTAATTATCTGTTGTATCTTTTTAGTACAGAGATGTTTAATATATAAGGATCAGTTTGTGCCAGCAAAGCTAAGAGGTCTGTAGAAAAACATTTCTATGTTTTTAATTTGTAGCAATCTTACTATTATTACATATTAAGGCTTGCAAAATCTACAGAATAAAAAAGTCCAACTTAAGTCAATATTTAAATTTTCATCCAAGCTAGAGTGAGTCTTTAGAGCTCCCAAGACAATTCATTATCGTTTTGTCTATTCAGTAATTATTTAGCTATGTATGCCTTAAATTTGACCTTTGTTATCTAGTTAATGTAACAGAATGCTGAGAAAGTATTTAATGTCTTTTTTTGACATTCTATATTTTAATATTCTCGGAGAATACATTTTTAGAGTTAATTTAACAAGTTTTTTCCTGAGTGGTTACTGTGGAAATAGGAAACTTTATTGTTGGAAAAAGAGGCTGTGAATTTCTGTAATTTAAAATTCTCTATAGGAAATGTACTGTTTAGAATGATAATTAGAAAATAGAGTGATTATGATGAAGTCATATTATTTATATTTTTTTTTCTGGAATCGGAGTCACTATGTTCAACAGAAACGTAAGTGCAATGATACATATTTTCCATATGTCTGACTAGACTACATACAGATGATATCAGCTCTTGGAAGTGTGATTTATAAAAAAACAAAACAACAAAAAAACTTAAAATGTAGCTTTTGAAAAAGAACCAAGAACTTTGAAAAGTACAGAAAACACAGGTTTGAGAACTGAGGTTACAGACTTTCAAATTTAAGATTCCACAAAATTTCTACCACTTTCAGCATCTTAAAAAAAATCATATTCCAGCTCTGTTCTGTTCATCCTGGGTCCAGCTGATATCCTGGTTAGTTAAATTAATTCCAATAGTCTGGCTCACAATCCTAGACTTGCAATCAGTACTATGAAACATCCAGGAAAAGGAGAGCCAGAAAGTAACTACAGATTGAATGTTTAATCCTAAGGAGTAACCCAGGGTTCGTACAGGGAATTATGGAAAAGACTAAAGAGAAAAAAAAAAAAGATCAAACGAGGCAGAAACTTGGCAGAATTAGGATAATGAATGGCTGCATAGTGAAGTTTGAAATAAAGCCAAGGTGTATTGAGAAAGCAAATAAATACTAGGGACAGACATTGAACAAATTCATGGAATCCCAGGCTAAAAAGCTAGTTTGGTAGCCAAATATGATCAAAAGGGAGTATTTTTTTTCCTTGTATCTTCCAAAGTACTTTAAAGGGATCTACTCCACAATAAACTGTAACATTTTTGTAAGTTTTGTTTCCACACATCTGAAGCTTTTCACTGACCAATTTTAATGCCCTCAAGTCTCTGTTTCTTAGATTTAGAGTATATCTCAAATATTGCCTAGGATATATCGACACTTAAAATTGTTACAGTTTTTTTGATGTTCAAATTCAATGACAACTCTCCTTTAAGTATCCTTTAAGTATTGATCATACATGCACATAGGTGCTTGTATGTGTATGTATTTTTCCATCTGATTATAGTGACCACTTTTGTTACTTATTGTACAGGCCAACTAAACTTCAACCTTTTTGGTTTCTTCTATAACCAAGAATCCTCTATATTTCTTTCCACATTTGCTCTTTTTCTTGCTTGTAATTTATTATATTTATTTTATGTGTGTGTATATGCATGGATATGCACATGCCACAGTGCAAATGTGGAAGTCAGAGGACAACTTGCATAATAAGTTGGTCTTCTTCTTCAACCATGTGGGTTCCAGGAATTGAATATATTTGTGGATATAAGAGTCATCAGACCTGGATACAAGAGTCTTTATCTCCTGAGTCATCTCCCCATCCTCTATTAAAACAATGTTTTGTAAACCAGCATATAATGTGCTAGATACCATTATGACATTTTTGAACAAAGTGTTCTCTTTCCCCCTATCTCCCTAACCTCCTTGGTATCCCTGTTCTCCACTGGTAGCTTCCCCTCCCTGATTATTTTCCTCTTTCATATCCCATGTATTCTTTTGCTCACCTGCATCCTTCCTCATCACCAAGTATTACCTGCTCTTAGTCTTATTTTTATACTTTAGTCACACTTATACCTAGTTACATGTATACATGTGTGCACTATACTCTAGGATCCATATATAAAGGAGAAATGTGGCCCCTTTCTTTCTGACTTTGGGTCACTTCACTTAATATTATATACTTTCTGGACCCATCCATTTTCCTACAAATTTAACAATTTTCTTTTCTTCACAGCTATATGGTATTCCTAAACATATACATATATCATATTTTCTTTATCCATTTACCTGTTGATGCACATCTAGGTTACATTTCCTAGTTATTGTGAATAGAACTCCAATTAACATGGATATGTGAGTGTCTCTGTGGTAGTTATGGATCCCTTTGAGTAAATACTTGCCCAGGAGCAGTAAAGCTGGTAATACGGCAATTCTATTCTTAATTGTTTAAGTAGCCTCCACATTTATTTCCATAATGGCTATATGAATTTTCCAGAAACAATGAACAGTGAATGCCATTCTCTCCAAAATTTGTTGTCATATTTTTTGATGATAGACATTCTGATTGGTCACGACATCTTTTATATTCACAGAATTTCTTAGCAACCAGCTAGTACAAAATATTTTTAGAATATAAGAATATGAGAACATCTAAGTTGAGAAGGAGAGAATGGAAGATTAAAACGTATTGATTTTTTGATACGTAGTTATATTACTGAAATTTGAATAGTAGAGGACCGGAAAAATGTATGTTGACAGATTATTTTAGTTGTGACCCCTCAACTTCCAACTAAATTATCTTGAGATCTAGTTTCATGTCTAGAATTGTAAAAAGAAGACTTAATCCAGTCCTATGAATCAAAAGACTTACTGTCATCAGAAAAAGCTATTTCAAATCCTTGAGCCTCTGTTTCCTTATGAATAAAGTGTGGATAGGCATAAAAGAGGGAGAGAAGACGGGGACCAGCAGGGCTCTCTTGCATCTCTGTTATTATCAAAGCAAATGTATGATTTGTGACTCCAAAAAGTGATGAGCATGAACGAAAAGCAGTGAAGGATTGCAATGATCAAGGAACTATGAATGACTCGATGAAATATAGAAATAATGAACGCTAGATTTACAAGGGAAATGGTGGACTTACCCCAAGCAAGGAGAGAGAAATCTGCCTCCTCTTCCCCTTCCTGAAAACAAAAGGGAAAAGGAAAAAAAATCTGTGGAAGCAAAGAGTGTAAAAACCCCAAATCTGGAAGACCCATGAGTTACATGAAGCAGATATTGGGGAATTATCCAGTGTTGGCTGTGGAATGTCACTATCTAGAAAAGCTGAGGCAAAGTGAGAACAGATGTTGAGAGAAACTGCAATCAAAGCACCCTGTCAGGATGAGGCCAGGGAGGAGAGAGACGGCTGTCCTACTGCATTTCCAAACACCAAAGTCTGCTTCTATCCCCTAAGAGCACAACAGCCACACAAACACCCTGTGTTAGCTGACCTGAACTGCAACTCAGTAGGGCAAACTTACTCCAGTTAAGGCTAGGGACACTGATAAACAGGCAGCCTGAGTATATCCAGCAAAAATGTAAAGAAAAGTGAGGGCATCCCCGAATGCAGTGGTTCTCAACCTTTATAATGCTGCGACCCTTCAACACAGTTCCTCATGCTGTGGTGAGCCCAACCATAAAATTATCTTTGTTGCTACTTCATAACTGTAATTTTTGCTACTGTTATGAATCATAATGTAAATATCTGTACTTTCCAATGGTGATCCCTGTGAAAGGGTCATTTGACCTCCAAAGGGGTGGGGATCCACCAGTTGAAAAACACGGCCCTAATGACATACATTTTCATCTTGTTCTTAAATGATGACCAATGACCTCTCAGTTTCTGTATCATAGAAAAGTTCTATTTCCCAGAATCCTTGAATCTGATTTTTTACTAAATCACATGTGCTATATTTTACAAAGGTTTTAAAACTCTGTATAAGTGATTTTTATTTTAATAAATAAAATGTGTTTAATGGTTTTATGTGGAAAAACAGGTTGAGCATAGACATGCTAGGGCCTTGGACATCAAAATTAATGTAGGGGAAGGGTGACTGACTATTCATCACACATGGAAAATAGCAGGTGGTGCAGAGACCCTAGAGCAGCACTCCATAATGAAGACTGGAAACTCCTAAGGGAGGCCTGACACCTACTGATGCCTGGGCAGAAATTCATCCCAATAAGTAATCCATTCAAACTGCACTGAGACACTATATACCACAAGGTAGTCTAACAGGGTTGATCTGGAGACACAAACAGCAGGAGTTCATTACACAGGACATTTCAGGGAGAAGAGTGATCCAATATCCGGCCCAGCAAGGAAGAGATATTGATTCTATAGTGTCTGTATCTGATTTTTTTTTATGTTACATTGGCTTTGGGCTTTTAGTCTTTTAAAAGCATTTTTATTGAAAAATTTTCATGCAATATATTCTGATCGACCAACTTTCACAGATGCTCCCTGCCTCCCCACCCACCCAACTACGTGCCCTTTCTTTCTCTATTTAGAGAAAAAAATCAGGCAAATAAATAAACAAAAAAAAAAACCTTAAACAATGCCCCCCCCAAAACCAAATACACACATGCCTGCGTGCGCGTGTACACACCATGAAAATACAAACTTAGAAACAATGATATACAAGCAAAAGACCAATAAGACCAAAAAAATGACCAAACAAAGCAGTATAAGTAATCTTATCTTTACTATAAATATGTCAGAATTGCTTTGTTTTAGTTTTGTATATTGCTCAACTATTTATGGTCATTCCCTCTGTTTCTGTACCAATAGAATTATTGTGTTCTCTCTTACCCACAAGCCATATACTTTCTCACTCCTATTTCAATATCTCTTCGTCACATCCTATGCTTCCTCTTTTGATTTCTTATTATAAGTTTGTATACCTTTAGAAATCTCTAAACTCTGTATACCTTAACAATATGTCAACTGCCTATTTCTATTTACATTCCTTTCTCTTACTTTCTCTGTTGCTAAAACACTAAACCAGTCATAGCTTATTTTCCTTTCATTCCTGTTTTTAGTTACCAGTATCTTAGTCCACACTATATTATCCTTGTTCTTTTATTGCCCCCCAAATTATCAGAGTTAAAGGGATTATTGTTTTGAATTGACTAATAATGTACCTCTATAGCAAGCTTATACATCGTTTGCAGTTGATACTGGAGAGTTAGCATTTCTACTCTGAGTGTTACCGGAGATTGGGTCTAGTGTGCTGAGCATGCGGACTGAACGGATAGTTACTGAGCTCCACTCCTAGTCCAGTGGGGATGAATTATACCTCAGCCAAACTAAACAGTAGTTAACACTCGAACATTGCAAATATGCCACCTGAAAGAATACAGTCATGAAATTTTTAACCAATGATCTACCTTAGATGAGATATACTAGAAATGTGAAAAGCTACAAAAGCATCACACCCCCAAAGTTTACCAATTTCATAATGATGTAGTCTAATGAGTTTAAAAGAGATAAAATCCAAAAGAATTTTTAAAAGTTAATAAAAAATTCCCACAACGAATAAGTGAAGTGAAGCAAAAATTTGGTTCTTTAACAGGATAAAAAGGGTTGACAAATCCTTAGCCAGAGAGAGAGAGAGAGCGAATTCAAATAAATTAGAGATATGAATGGAGAATTCACAATGGAAACCAATGAAACTAAGAGGGTTTGTTTGTTTGTTTGTTTGTTTTTTGCTCTTTGTGGGACCCGACACCCAGCTCCCAAATAAATCACACACAGAGGTTTATTCTTAATTATGAATGTCTGGTCTTAGCTTGGTTTCTTTCTTGCCAGCTTTCCTTAACTTTATATGAGCCCATCTGTCTTTTGCCTCTGAGCTTTCACCTGTTTTTGTAGACCTTTCTTTCTTCCTCGGTTGCTGGTTGTGTAGCTGGGTGACTGGCCCCTGATGTCCTCCTTCTTCTCTAGCTCCTAGATCTCTCCTCTCCCAGATTTCTCCTATTAATTCTCTCTGCCTGCCAGACCCGCCCATCCTTTCTCCTGCCTCACGATTAGTCATTCAGCTCTTCATTAGACCATCAGGTGTTTTAGACAGGCACAGTAACACAGCTTCACAGAGTTAAACAAATGCAACATAAACAAAAGTAACACACCTTAAAATAATATTCCCCAACAGAGGTTCATTATGACTTTCTTTGAAAATTTATAAAAAATTTAAAAAATGTAGCTGAAGTAGATGAATGAGAATAAAATGCTCCCCTCCAACAACAAGAACAACAACAACACAAACCAAAAAGACAATACCAAAACTGCATAAAGACACAGCAAAGAAATAAAACTATGGAGAAATTTTCCTGATGAGCATAGATGTAAAAATTATTTTTCAGCTCATTTTTAAAGTTTAATTTTTTTTTTTTGGTTTTTCGAGACAGGGTTTCTCTGTGTAGCTTTGCGCCTTTCCTGGAACTCACTTGGTAGCCCAGGCTGGCCTCGAACTCACAGAGATCCACCTGGCTCTGCCTCCCAAGTGCTGGGATTAAAGGCGTGCGCCACCACCGCCCGGCTAAAGTTTAATTTTTAAAGATTTATTTTAATTTATGCATATGGATGTTTTGTCTACAGGTATATATGTGCACTATGTGCATGCCTGTTGGATGCCCTGGAATTTGATTTTTGAGAGCAACTATGTGGGTATTGGGAATCAAATTGGGTCCTCTGCAAGAGTAACAAGTGCTTAACCACTGAGTCATCTCTATAGCCCTCACGTAAAAGTTCTTAAGAAGTGTGGGCAAATCAAACTCAATAAAACATCAAAAAGATTATTACCATAATCAGATTAGCTTAATTCTAGAGTTGCTAGAATGTCTAGACACACACAAAACATAATATGTCACCTAAATAAGCTCAAGGCCCAAAATCACAAGACCATTTCAATAGATGTAGAAAAGTACATTGATAAGCCAATGGTGAGGAAAGTCTTGGGCTCTGAAACCTGCTTTTGTTATTGTGTTAAATGAACATGCTGTCAAAGTGCCTTCTAAACATTTATATTTATACCAATAGACATGAGTTGCTCTCATCCTTTGTCACAGAAACTTATTATTATTATTATTATTATTATTGCAGTGGGCAACAGTCAATGCAGAGATTTGTAACTGGCCAGAGTTATGACAATAAGAGACTGAGCATTCAGCCTTGAACAGGACATATATATCGTTACCACCCTCACAAACACTAAGGCTCGAGAAACAGCGCAGAGGAGGAAGCAAAAAGAATATAAGAGCTGGAGGACAGGAAAGACTGCTGGGAAACTGTCTTCTGGACATGACATGCGTGTCACACTCATGAACTTATAGCCCCTGTGGTTTTCCTGCATACGACCTGCACAAGGTCAGGACAGCCCAAATCTTGGCATATTCAGGGTACAGGATCTCTGCCCACCCCTCTTACTGAGGAGCTACATTGGCAGCGGATAGTTACTGGAGGAAGAAGAATGAGTCTTTTTAAAGGATAACCAATAATAGGATTCCGATGCTCCATGCACATATGTATAACACTAACTGGACCTGGATTATAGGAACAGAACAGGAATTGGGGGAGTGCATTGAGAAAGATATGAGAGGAATTGGAGGGGGAACGGTGGGCGATATTTAATTGTATGCAGACAAGAAATTCTAAAAAAATAAAGAAAAAAATTGAAGTAGAAAAGAATTTGACAAAGTCTATCATCTCTTCATGTAAAAAACCTTGAAGAAATTAAAGAGAGAAAACATACATTGATAGAATAAAAACTATATTTGACAACAAAACTAAGGACAGCATTGTACTAAGTAGGAGTGAGAAAAAGGTGTTGGTTTTTCCCATGGTTGTTCAACATGGTGCTTCAAGTCTTAGCTAGAGAAATAAAATAAGAAAGGAAATCAAATAGGAAAGAAAAAAGTCCAAGTATCCTTATTTGCAAAGGATGTGATCCTATATGTTGAAGACCCTTAAAGGCTCTACCAAAAACCCTTAGAATCGATAAATGTTTTGAGAAAGCAGTAGAATACAAAATCAACACACAAAACTCAGTAGCCTTATATACCATCCACAATCAGGCTAAGCAAGAAATCAGGAAAAATAACGCCATTCACAATACTCGAATGATTCCTCGGAATTGAAGTTAAAGGTTTCTACAATGAAAAAAAAAATACTAAAGAAACAAATTGAAGCCGACACTAGAAGATGCAAGACCTCCCATGCTCATGGATCGTCAGGATGAAATTTGGGAAAGTGGCTAACTTGCCAAAAGTAATCTACAGATTCAGTGCAATCTTCATCAAAACTCCAATGCCATTCTTCACAGAAGTAGATACAGATAATTTAAAAATTCTTATTGAAGCACAAAAGAACCTGAGTAGTCAAATCAATTCTGAGCAAAAAGAATAATGCTGGAGGCATCACCATTCCTAATTCCAGGTTGTACTATAGACATAGAGTAAAACCAGCATGGTGCTGGCACGAAAAGAGATACAAAAATCAAAGAAATAGAATAGAGTACCTAGAAGAATTCCACATATCTAAAACTACTTGATTTTCAACAAGTGTCAAACAAATGTTCTAACTTGGAAAATAAGGAAGGAATGTTCTGTGAGGTTTTGGAAGAGGGGTACAATTAACTTTCAACAGGGTACTAGCACAGGACATCTAAGTATAGATATTGTCGAAGCAGAGGAAATTTTTTAAAGGATCTTTATTAAATGTATTTACCATGTATGTGTGTATATGCACACACATGCCAGGATGTGTGTGTAGAAGCCAGAGGAAAACTGTCTAAGCACATAGCTTTATTGAGTTCCTTAATTACTATCCCAGTGAAATGGGACCTTTATTACTAGAGGATGGAATTTCCCAATGTAGGAAAGTTGAAGTTTCAAAATACCTTTACTATTGTCAGATCAATTGATTCCTAGATAGGAAAAGCATTTAGCTCACCAGAAAATGGGTAGATAATAGTAAGGGCATTGTCATGAACATACAAGTTGCATAACCAAAGATCCTAAAACTTTTTCTTTTGTGTGCATTCTCCTTCATAACAGTCCAAGGATTATAGATTCGACATATGGGATATGGACCAGGGAAATCCTCTGTAATATCATTGTAATTTCCCCACCCATTGTTAAGAGATTTCTCTATTTTTTTCTTTTTTTGACAGGCTACATTTTATCAAAAGCAAATCGTGGTTACTAATTATTTCTCATGGCCTTCCTTTCTTCTTCTTCTTCTTAAAAAAATTAAATGTTACTTTAGTGGTTTTTAAAAATAATTGAACATAAGCAAAAAAATTACTAATCCTATCAAGGAAGATAAGCATCATTGTTGGTGTATTTTGTTGCAAGCTATTTTTAGTGAGTTGTATATTTGATTTATTCTGGGGCAGCTGGTTTATAAAAGGAGGTTGTGCTGTGCGCATCAACTACACTCCAGGCAGCCTTCATGCTCAGGTACTAAGTGACCAATACAAATCAGACTCCATGGTTTCTTCTTCTTCTTCCTCTTCCTCTTCCTCTTCCTCTTCCTCTTCCTCTTCCTCTCCTTCTTCTTCTTCTTCTTCTTCTTCTTCTTCTTCTTCTTCTTCTTCTGTGTGTGCACGCACACACTTTTTTACTTGTTTATTTTGTTTTTTAAGACATAGAAAGAACACAAAGTTTGATGGGTATTGGGGGAATATCTAGGGGGAAGCTGGGAAAAATGAAAAAGTATAATAAAAATAATACGTTGTATATAATTCTCAAAAAATAACAAAAAACAAGTAGTCCTTTTTTTGAGTGTTTCAATAATAAATTATCATGGAAACTCATCCTAACTATATAAAATGTTTTATCCCCTACTTTGACAGTAATCATCACCCAAGAAAATGTTGATCAGTAGAACTAAAGGCTGCCTCAGAAAGAGAAAACCCCCAAACTCATTTCCTCCCCTCATTCAACTTTGACTACTATTACAATTGCTACCACGAGGTGGCAGTAGTGCAATCAGGCAGGTGGACGGCTGAAAACTGTCATTATAAATCCTCTTATTTTTGGTGTCCTGAGCACACTATGTCACAAAGACTTAGCATCTTGGAAGCCCTGTGAAACCCATGAAAACCGAAGAAGATGTTACTGCCACTCTATCACGTCACTCCAGTGGCAGTAGACTATAAGATACAGAGACAGAAAGGAGAGTTGTGGTTTTTCATTGTACTAAGCTTGGCCCTCCTTCCCAGACATGACTTTTGCAAATGGTATTCCAGTTTATTTTTTAGAGATAGGGCATCCTTCCTTGCTTCTTGATTAAGTAAGAGAACCTGGAGTTTGTTACTGAAGATCCCTATCTTTTATTGCAACATCCAGAGATGACTAAATTGCAGTGTGGCTCTTAGCTGTGGCCAACAGAGTTGATGAACATGGAACAAAACACTGAGAGAGCAAAGTTTCTGAAAACCAGCTTTATTGGGGCATAACTCACAAATAATAAAATCTACTTCCTTAAAGTAAACAGCTGAGTATTTTTTTTTTTGTATATTCACACAGGTATACTAGTATCACTAGAATCTAATTTTAAAACATCCTTATCATCCTCTAAACAAACATTATACCCATTAGCAGCCAGTCTCTATTTGTTCCCAAACTACATAGCTCCAGGCAACCACTGAAGTGCTTTCTGTATCTAGATGCACATATAATGACATTTCACATAAATGGAGTAATATAATATTTAGTCTTTTGTCATTTGGTTCTTTGAATTAGCATATTTTCAGTGTTCATCACATAACAACATGTTTCAGTACCTCATTCTTTTACATTTTTAATAATAATTCATTTGAAAGAAAAAAAAACAAATCTTGTTTGAAAACTCAGAGAAATAATGAGAGGAAAAGCCAAACGTCTTTATTAATGCATCATATCATAGACATTTGGACTATTACTATTTCGACTATTACAAATGATGCTGTAGTGAACATTTGTTTACAATATGTTGAGTGTATGTTTCAATTTTTTCTAAATGTGAAATTCTGGCTCTGGGGCTGGAGAGTTGGCTCAGCAGTTAAGAGCACTGGCTGCTTTCCCAGTGGACTTGGGTTTGGTTCCCAGCACCCACATGGTAGCTCACAACCATCTATAAGTCCAGATCCAGGAGACCTGATATCCTCTTCTGGTCTCCATGGGCACCAGGCACACGTGTAGTGCAGACATACATGCAGGCAAAACCTCAATACACATAAAATTCAAAAATTTAAAAAGAATTCTGGCTCATGTGGCAGCTCTGTGTTAACACTTTAAAGAATTACCACACATTTTTGATGTGGCTGCATACTGTTATTATTACCAACAACAATATGTGAAGCTTCTAATTTTTCTACTTTTTTGTCAATTCATGTTATCTGTATTTTGAATGCTGCTATACTAGTGAATGAGAAGTGGTATTTTATTGTAGTTATAATTTGCATTTGCTAAATGACTAATAATGTTTTATGTTTTTATGTACTTATTGGTAATTTGTATATTTCATTTAATTTGGACAAATGTACATTTACATTATTAGTATATTTGAATAATTGGATTGCCTTTTAATTGTTGAGTTATATAAATTATTTACAATTTAATATATGCAAGTCACAGCAATCTACAACTTCAGTGCAATCTCAATAAAAATTCCAGCATTACTCTTCAATATAAATTTAAAAAATCTTAAAACTCATATAGAAGGGCCAGTGAGATGGCTCAGCAGGAAGGACACCTAGCATCAAATCTGATGACCTGAGTTTAATATCCAAGATCCACATAGTGGAAGGAGACAACTGATTCCTTTAAGTTGTCCCTGGAGTGCGCATACATGCACACACACACACACACACACACACACACACACACACACACACAAATGAGTGTAATGAAATAACTCATGAAAATACAAAAGATCCCACATAGTAAAAGCAAACCTGATAAAAAAAAAAGGAAGACATCACCATACCTGATTTCAAAATATAATACAGAACCAAAGTAATAAAAAGAGCATGATAACTGGCACAAAAACAGATGCAGAGATCAATGACATAAAATAGAGACCCAGATATAAGGACACAGAACTACAGCCACCTGATTTTTGACAAAGAATGCGTTAAGATTCTATGTCGCCCCAGTCAGAATGGTCATCATCAAGAATACAAATGATGACAAATGCTAGTGAGGATATTGACTATTGGTGGAGTGTAAACAAGTACAGCCACTATGGAAATTAGTGTGAAGATTTCTCAAAAAGCTAAAACTATGAAGAGTCACGTATATCACTCCTGAGCATATACCAGAAGAGATTTATACCCTACGGCAGAGGTGTTGTGGGATATTTTGAAAAGAAAAAGGGGGCTTCAGAAGTCACAGGCTCTGGGGGATATTTATTACTGATGTTTTGTTAAATGGATGTGTAGCCAATCAGCCTTTTAAATTTTATGTTTATATCTATAAACTGATGCTGATCTCAGCTTTGGTCAGATATACTTCATTTTGCTATTGGTGATAGATAACCTAGACTCATAACTGATTGAAATACTGAGAATAAGTGACTACCAAATGCTCAGTCCTGAACAGGTCATCTTTATCAACCCCTCCAAAGGCCAAAGAACATTGTAAAAGAAAGGACAGGAAAATTTTAAGAGCTGGAGGTTATGGAGGGGTACTGTATAATACTATCTATTTGGCATGGCCATCACAATCATGAACACACGTTAGCTGTAGCTACCCGAATGAGATCTGCATTAAAAAAAGACATGAGAGGGGCTGGTGAAATGACTCAAGGGTTAAGACTACTGGCTGATTTTGCAGAGGACCTGGGTTCAGTTCCAACGCTTGCATGATGACTAACCCCAGTTTCAGAAGACTCAATGGCCCCTTCCGACCCCTGAGGGCACTGCATGCACATGGGGCACAGAAATACATGCAGGAAAAACACCCATACACTACAGGAGGGGAACTAGTTAGGATGAAGAGAGTTAGCATGTGTGAGAAGGGCATAAGAGAGGGTCTTAATGATTAATGGGTGGTAAATATGAGCACAACATATTGTACAATGGATGAAATTTTTAATATTTTTTGAAAATTTTAATGATTTTTTGAAAAATCACAAAAATGAAAAGAAATTAAAGACAAAGACGAGAAAAGAAGAAAAAGATTTGCAAGAATAATGCACAAAAATATATTCCCGTTCTTTAGCTTATCTTTTTACTTTTTCCAAGGTGTCCTACAAGACATAAATTCTAATCCTTATGATATCCAACTTACTCACATTTGAAAATCATTTTTGCTTTTGGATCATCTGAGAAAAACAATTGCCTTATCCAAGTTCATTAAGATGTAAGATTTACGTCTTTTTTTGTAGATTTTATGTTTTACTTATGTGTCTCTGTGTATATACAGGTAACATGTGTACAGAAGTTCACAGAGGCCAATACAGAGTATGGAATCCCCTGGAACTGGAGTACTAGGCAGTTGTGCACCACTTGATGTGGGTGCTGGGAACTGAACTTGGGTCCTCTGGAAAAGCAACAAGTTTCTTTAATGACCAAAGTCATCTACAGCTCACCTTCATTTGCTCTTTATGAATCATTCCCCTGGGTATCAAATATTAGGTTGCTATTCTTTTTATGTCATCTGACTCACTTCTGGACTTCGTGATTGTTGATAAGTTATGTTAATCTTTTTTTTTTTTTTTTGGTTTTTCGAGACAGGGTTTCTCTGTGTAGCTTTGCGCCATTCCTGGAGCTCACTTGGTAGCCCAGGCTGGCCTCGAACTCACAGAGATCCGCCTACCTCTGCCTCCCGAGTGCTGGGATTAAAGGCGTGCGCCACCAACGCCCGGCAAGTTATGTTAATCTTACAAGATTTTTTTTTGTAAGAACAAACCATTTTCTTTTTGGTTTTGTGTTTTGGTTGACCATAACATGAATTGTTATACATCTCCCTGACCTTATCTATTTAGAGTTCATTGAACTGCTGAATACGTAGGTTTTTTTTTTCCCATAAAACGTAGTTAGAAAAGTATTTAGTTTAGATATTCCTTCCTTCAGTACTCTTTTACCTCTTAATTTTTTACTCCTTCTAAGGCTCCCAGTAGAGCTACAGTAATATAATTCATGCTATCTTTAAGTCCCTGTTCATTTTACTCACATTTTTTTGTTTTCTTACACAGCACAATCAAAATTGACCCATTTTAAATGTCATTGACTCTTGTTTCTATCAGCTCAAGTCTCTCTCTCTTTTTTTTAAAGATTTAGGTTACGTTATCTTTTAACTAAGATTTCTATTCTTTTTACATAACTCTGCTAGTGTTCTTTATTTGGTAGGACAATTTCTCACACTTTTAAAATTTATTAATTCATATGTATCATTACTTGCTTGAACATATTTAAAGGAGCTTATTTAAAATTTTTGTCAATGGAAATGAAGCTATGGATCAGCAGTTAAAAATGTTTTGTCATGCAGAGACCAAACCATGTTCAGAATTTTTAGAAATCTGGTTCCAGGGGATCCAAAACTCTCTTCTGACTTCTGTATGTGTACACATGTGTACGCGTGTGCTCATGCATGCACATGCACACACACACACACACACACACACACACACATACACACACACACACACACACATACACACACACATAATCTAAAAAGTTTTTGTCAGGTAAGTACTTGGTGTGATGGTTATTGTCAATTCTAAACTTGACAGGATCTAGGGTCTCTGGTCATGCCTATGGGAGAATGTCTTGATTATATTAATTGGTATGGGAAGACCCACCTTAATTGTGGTGGAGACCATTCCCTAAGTAGGGATGTATAGTGTGGAGAAAGTGTACTGAGTACTAGCATGTATTCATTCACCATTATTCTTTGTTCCCTGATTATACATTATCACCAGCTCCCTCAAGTTTCTGATGTTGTAACTTCTAGCTATAATGGACGATGACTGTGGTATATTGAATAAGAATTGCCCCCACAGACTCATATATTTGAATTCTTGGTCACCAGAGAGTGGAACTATTTGAAAAGATTAGAAGGATTAGGAGGTGTGGCCTTGTTGGAGGAACTGTGTCACTGGGGATGGACATAGAGGTTTTAAAAGCCCATGCCAGACCCAGTCCCACTCTCTCTGCCTGTCCATCAGGATGTAAC
Source organism: Peromyscus attwateri (assembly GCA_902168425.1). Lineage (NCBI taxonomy): Eukaryota > Metazoa > Chordata > Mammalia > Rodentia > Cricetidae > Peromyscus > Peromyscus attwateri. The sequence goes on from CABHPP010124373.1 coordinate 60,688, forward strand.
TCTCAATTACTTCTCCAGCACCATGCCTATCAGTCCTGCTACCACATTCTGTGCCATGATGATAATGGACTAAGTCTCTGAAACTGTAAGCCAGCCCCAATTAAATGCTTTCTCTTATAAGAGTTGGCATGGTCATGGTGTCTTGTCACAGCACTAGAACAGTCACTAAAGAACCTGGAACTGTGAGCCAGCGTAACTCTTTCTCCCTTATGTTGCTTTCATTAGTGTATTTTATCACAGCAACAGAAAAGAAACTAAGGCATTTGCCTTTTATTTTTTCTTCGTATGTGTAATACTTTCTCATTTTATTGCATTGTAAACAAAAATTAAATAATATTATCTGGAAACTTTGGAGATCTAATTTTCCAATCCAAGACTAATTTTCTTTATTTATGTTTTTTCATGTCTTGCTTTTGTGGTGTTGTCTCAACATTAGCCAGCAGTCACACCTTAAGGCTTTGCTTTCTTGTATCTTTCCTAAGCATGTGCATACCATATAAATATGTGCCATTGTATAATTGTATGTGGTTTTCCAGACTCCCAAGAATATGTTGTAACCCTTTAAAGTTATATATGAATATTCCATTATTTATCATAATTCAACTCAAGCTTTCTGGGCATTGTTTTTTTTTTTTTTGCTCCTGTTTGCATTGATTCTTCAAGGAGATGAAATGCTTTTTTTTTTTTTTAAGGATGCTTAATATATTCTAGAAATGTCTTGAAAATTATGTTGAGTTTCACCAAGTGACCTCTAAGTCAGGTAAAATAAAGACAAGCTCTGAGAGTAGAGATTTTAAGGGTGGAAAATGGGTCAAAATTTGGCAATTCTCTTTGGATAAGATTTTAAGGGGACTGCATATCTTTTTAAAGATTTATTTGTTTATTTATTATGTATACAGCTCAGCCTGCACACCAGAAGAAGGCACCAGATCTCATTATAGATGGTTGTGAGCCACCATGTGGTTGCTGGGAATTAAACTCAGGACCTCTGAAAGAGCAGTCAGTGCTTCTAAACTCTGAGCCATCTCTCCTGCCCAGAGACCTCATATCTTAATCAAATCCTTTTGGTGGCTGCTCAACTATTTGATTCTGAACAACTAAGGTTGTGAAACTACTGATGTTCAAAGGTCATATGGATATGGCAAGAGATGAAAATACCACAAAGCTCCCATATATTGCTGCTGTTTTTAAAATTTGTTTCTGATTTACCTTTTAAATTTTTAAAAATGTATTAATTGAGAATTTTGTGTCATATATTTTTATCATATTTTTTCTCACCCTTCTTCCAACTCCTCTTAGATCTTCCTCTCTGAACCCACATAATTTCATACATTTTTCTATTAAAAAAACAAAGAAAAGAAAAAAAGCCATTAAAAACACAGAGCTTACTTTGTGTTGTCCACCTACTCCTGAGCATGGAGCCTTGAAATGTGGTTGGTGTACCCTATCACTCTATTGAGGAAAACTTATTTTTCCTCTCGAAGTAGTTATCACTTTTCAATGGTATCTCGCCTACAAGTGGGATTTTGTTCTCATTGTCCCTCCATCTTTCTTCAGTAAATGCTGTTCAGATTATGGTAAGAATTTAGTTAATTTTCAGAGTTCTGAAAATGTAGGTTTGGGTTATTTGTTCATTTCTTTAACTTATTTTGCCTGTGAACTCTCTATGAAAACAATTTTCATACCTTACTGTACATTTCTAGAGATGTTTGTTTTGTTTTTTGTTTTTTGCTTTGATTAGTTGTTTGAAGTTTGAGAAAACAAATAGTGGTGACATCTACAAGATGATGGAATAGAAATTCCTCGGTTTTCATCCTCTAAAGAGACATGGATATGAGAATGATGCATAGAAAGAATATTTCTGTGAGAAATCCAGTAACCAGTTAGGAAGTTACTGCATCCCAGGTGAATGTGAAACCAACTAGGAAGATTCACCACATTTCTCTCACTAGAATATTCTCACTTGATTAAGAAAAATTCCGTGAACTTATGTCTCCATCTAGGGGGAAGAAAGCCATAAAGTATATATTCATTGGTATGATATTTAGGGAACTTGCCTAGACACCAGTGTAGCAGGAATCTTAAAAGTTCTTATTAATAAAAACAAACCTGAGGCAGGTATTGGGGTGAACTGGAAGATCAGAGAACCAGAACAAACCACAGCTAACCTCACCTGACCAACTTCTCAGCTGATCTTGTTTCCTCAGACTGGAAGCCTCTGTGTCCTCATATGCGAATGGCTCTCAGCTGAACTGTGCTCCTCAAAACTTAAAAGCTTAACCAGTCAAATTTTATTAATAAGACCATCTAAGATTCCTAAGATACACCTGGCACCCAACGTTCGTGGGTTACGAATTCATGAAAAAGCTGCTTGCCTGTGGCCTTGTGGGTCCCAGCTCAGGCCCGAGCTACACTCCGCTGGTTGTGGTGGCGCACACCGGTAGGATTTACTGAAGGAGGGAGAGGCAGGAGGATCCCGAGTTTGAGGCCGGCCTAGGAGGCTTGGGAGAAGCTTCGGGGGCCCCGGGCTGAACCACAAACAGTGGTGGGACCATGGAGGCAGAGTTGCTGGCTTCTTCTCATCATGTTGATGACTGCAGTGATGCTGCTACCTGGGAAGAAAGGTTTACTGCTGCTTGTTCAGAGAAGCATTGCCAGGACCATCGTGTTACAAGAAAACATCGACAAAGGTCAGTTTGGAAAAGTTTGGCAAGACAAATGGCGGGGAGAAATTGTTGGGAAGATTTTCTCTTCTAGGGAAGAATGTTCATGGTTCCAAAAGACAGACATTTATCAGTCTGTGATTACTCCAAACCACAGAGGAGGCAAAAAAAAGTCTGCAGGGAACCATGACCACACCTAACAGCGACTTTGAAATCTTCAAAAGGATGACAGGATCCCACAATGATGGTTCCACATGAACTATGGTAAAGCCATTAAGCTGATTAACACCACGGAAAGATTGACTTTGGACTACAAACTGTTCAGGACAATTTTGAGATGGCTAGCTGAGATGATCCAGCCTGACAGACTACTTGAACAAGGACTTGAAACAAGCCCTGCACTTTCTCATTATGCAGCAGCTTGACAAATGATATAGGACTTGACAATTAACCCAAAAATTTTCTTTTCAAGATTCCCTAAAGATATCTTCACCCCTAGAAAGCAAAAAGAAAAAGAGAATATAGATATGAGATAGATCATTGAATCTACTCTGAGAAAAAAGATAAAGAAATAATAGGATAAATAGGTAGATCACTGAATCTACACTGAAAAGAAAAAGGGGAAGATATAAAAATGACAAAAGGTGGATTATTGAAACTTTTATGAAAATATGAATATAAGATAAAAAGGTCAATGTTTGAATCTACTTTTAAAAAGGAACTACTTGTTTTAAATAGGATAAGTAATGAGAATTTTTTGTCTGAATTTGTCAAATGTTACTGGGCTGGACATTGTTATATATTAATGGAGTTCTTTGTCTGAATCTGTCAAATGTTAATGGACTAGACATCGTTAATGAAATCTTTACTGTGTATATTGTATATACTTATTGGATATAATTTTTCTTGTATTAGTTATAAGCTTTTTAAATTTTAGACAAAAAAGGGGAAATGTGGTGGTATTGTGTTCCCCAAAATATTGTGCACCCTAATAAACTTATCTGGGGTCAGAGAGCAGAACAGCCACTAGATACAAAGGCTAGAAAATGGTGGCACTCACACCTTTAATCCTAGCATTCCAGAGACAGAAATCCCTCTGGATCTCTGTGAGTTCTAGGCCACATTGGAAACGGCCAGGCAAGGTAACACACGCCTTTAATCCCAAGAAGTGAGCCTTTAATCCCAGGGAGTGATGGCAAAAACAGAAAGATATATAAGGTGTGAAGACCAGAAACTAGAAGCATTTGGCCTGGTTAAGCATTTGGCCTGGTTAAGCATTCAGGCTTTCAATCAGCAGTTCAGCTGAGAGCCATTGGGATGAGGACACAGAAGTTTCCAGTCTGAGGAAACAAGACCAGCTGAGAAGTTGGCCAGGTGAGGTTAGCTGTGGTTTGTTCTCTCTGATCTTCCAGTGTTCACCCCAGTAACTGGCCTCAGGTTTGATTTTATTAATAAGAACATCTAAGATTCCTGCTACACACCAGTAGCTCTCCTCTGATTCCAAGAACTGTAATAATATAGCAGCCAGGCTGATGGACCTCAGAGAATAAAGACAAAGTATATCAGAGTCTGCCAGAGAACAGATAAACACTAGGTAGAGTTTTCATATCTCAGCTTATTACAACATGAAGGCTGTCACATCACCAACACTAGGAACTCCTGAATAGAAACCACAAAGTGTCTTCAACTGGATGAGTTCCTTAAACTTTGAGAAGGTTCAGCTCCTTAAAGGATTACACAGTACTTGGGTTTTCTGGTGGATCTGAGTCACGAACTCTTCCCATAGGTTCTGGGAAAGGAGAGATCGATACTTACCATGTGGAAATGACAAAGAAGAAAAACAAGGGAAGCAAACCCCCATGCAAACAGGGAAGTGTGGATTTAAAAGAAGACCTTCAATATCTAGAAACTGGCAAAGTACAGAGGTAAACAAAATACCAGAGAATTAATTCAAAATTATCCCCATAACACTTCTCAGTGAATGAAAAGAGAATATAAACGGATAGTCAAGTTAGGTAAGAAAAATTATAATAATGGTAAAATAGAAAGTACTAAAAGGAATGAAACAGAAATTCTATAAGGAAAGGAAGCTGAATTAACAGTGTCCATTGAAAAGACACGACACTTGACATAGTCAGGCTTAAGAAATAATCATTGACCTTGAAAACAAGCATTTTGAAATTCTTGAGTCGGGGAGGAAGAAAAATGACGAAAACAGAAAATAAAAGATATATGGAGATCATCAAGCAGAATAATAAAAACATTATAGGAGTTCCAGGAAAAGGATAAAGAAATGGAGAACTTAGTTGAAGAAAGGAAAGAAATAGCCATAAAATTCAAGAAGCTCACAAAGGATTCCCACTAGGATTATTCCAAAAGAACTGTGTGGATCACATTGAAGTCAGGCTGTCAGAAATGACACACAAAAGGGAGAATCTTGAAAGGAGCAACTTAGAAGAATGTACAGGGGTAAATAATGGTTGGTTGCCTTTAGAACAGAGTAGGATGATATATTAATGCATGGCCTAATCCAGTCATATCATAAAGGAAAATGAGGCTGGCTTTTCTTACTCTTATTTTAAACCACTGATGGGATCATATTAGTGACTACAGTTGAGAGTCTGAAGAACAAAATAAAGCAAAACAAATTAAAAGAGCAACACAATGCCTTACTGTTAATATCTTAAATGGTTTGTGTTCTTTCCAGAACTGTTGGTAAATTTCAATGAATGATGAAAGTGTGGATCTAGGTAACTTTACCATTTGATCTTTATAATGCCTACATAAAAAAATGCAGAAACAATCTGATGTGGAATAAGGTACATATTTTGAGAAACGATTTAGCAAAAGAAAACACTTGCATGTACACACACACAATGTACGAATGTATATGAAGATTTATTCAGCTGAAAAATGACATATCATTTTCAAGAAAATAAATACAACTGGAGATAACCATGTTAAACAAATAAAGTCAGATTCAGAGATATAATATCACATGGTTTCTTTTCATATACAGAATCTAGATTTAGAAGTTTAGAATGTAAGCATTTATTTTATATATTAATGAAAATAGAAGATAGACTATGGGCTGGATAGGTGTGGTCTAAAAAAGTAGAGTAAGAGAATGTAATACAGGAAAATTTAATACAAATATATTGTATTTTCTCTCATACGATAAATCTACCTATTATCTATCTATCTATCTATCTATGATTTGAAAGCAGAATCAGGACTATTTGAGGGGAGAAAGAATATGAGGAGGAGGAAGAAGGGGTAGAAGGAAACAATGAAAGTTAAATCTTTTGTGAGTTTCATAAGAATAGCCAGTTCCCTCACAAGCTATAGAGATCCTGAGATATGATAAAGATTCATGAAGTATAGTACTGTCAGAATTACAGCAGGGAACGTCTATAAGATTTATACATTTTAACACCCTTGCTGGGAACATCTCCAAGCTTCTTTCTTGAGTCTTTTTTCTTTGTGTATTTTCTCAGGAATTTATAGCAGAAACTGGATTATAACCAGAAATCATCTCCAGTTGGCAAGTTACCCTCTGGAACCATTCCCATCTTGTAAACAATCATGAGATTTGGAAAAAAATTATAAGTAGCTTCTTTTTAATGAAGTCTTGCAGACCCCTGGACTACAAGCCAGTAAAGAAACATACTGGATATGTTTTACCCTTTGGGACTTCTAGTGAATGTTTGTTTAACAACAGATGTCACTGTTTACTTGGTAAATATGAGTTCTGCAAAATGTGCAACTAAATCAAAGTCCACTTATAGAAGTGTTTCCAATTTTTAAAAAGACTGCTTTATGCTTTCCTTTTATAATTTTGTGGACTTTATATTTGCTGCTTTTTGTAAAGCATAGTCTCAAATGGCCTTAAGTTACTATACTGACGAAGCTCTGTTATGGGATGTGTGCGTGTGTATGAGATATGGTTTCTGAAATGAAGAATGAAAACTATAAGAACACATGTACAGTGGCATTCAGTTTAGGTTTCTGTGTATTAGCATCCATTCTCCATTGTACAAAGTCAGACACTCCTTTCAACAGTTAGGAAGGTGGGAAGCTTCAGATAGACTCAATCATTTGTAATAGCTAGAAATCTAAGCATCAAACTAGGCATTAGGGTACACTCCTTTAATTACAGAACTCAGAAGGCAGAAGGAGGTGGACCTCTGTGAGTTCAAGGCCAGTTTAGTCTACATAGTAAGTTTCAGGCCAGCTAGAAACAGTAGAAAAGAAAGAAACAGAAAGAAATACAAGCAATCTATATAACTCAAAATATCATTAATATTTGATCAGATTTTAAACTCATTTAGGGTCCTTGAATTAAAAATAATAAAATAATTTTATTAACTTGTTGAAAATATCTGATAGTTATTAGAGTTGGCAACAAAAAAAGAAACTTAAAATTAGAAAATGGAGACACTAAAAACACCCAGAAAGCAGAAAATACTGGCAAGACAATAGGTACAGGAATAATCAGTTTATGATTCAACCATTGATGGTTTAAAAACTGAACAAATACCACCAACAACAATGATGTCAATGAGTTCTGACATAAACACTGTAAATTATCATCACTCTTTCAAGATTAAAGATCATATAAGAACAAAGATATGATTTGTCTACCTTATTCGCCTTTAATATTGTGTGCCTTTTGTGCCCCCAAATAAAAGTGGATATCCCAGATGTAGCAAAATATCCAACTATGGTATTTTACTCAATGTAATATGAGCAGAGGATTCAGCAGTTTTTTCAGTAGTTCTTGGAGTCAAACTCTGTTTATATTATTTTGTATCTTTTCAAGGAAGTGGAAACAATGGCGAAGAGAAATTTCTGTAGATATAACAACAGTGAACAGCAATTTCTACAGATATATAGAAATGAAATTTTAAGATGAAATGAAGATTTAAATCATCAGTAAGCTGAATAATTAAGGCCAATTAATGCTTATAATGTTGATCATGGCAAACTGGTAGGCAGACCCAGAATCTGAGAAATTTTAGAAAAGAAGCTAGTAGCATATGAATAAAAACAGTGTTTAAGTTCTCAGTTGTGGATGGGTCATCGATATCAACCTCCTATCATCATGACAGGGTATGAAAGAAAGAATTTAAGAATGAACAGGCTGGTTCTACTCCCTATATGCAGACATCCTTGTCAGCTATCTCATGGATCTGGCAACTATCACACCTTGGAATCTTCAGTGCAACCCAGGCTTCTTCACGGTTGGACACATTGGCATCTCTGGGCCTTCTGGCTCTCAGCAGCTTCACGGAGAGACTCCCTCGCCACATGCCTCACTCTTGCAGTTTTCATTCCTCCAAAGCTAGGACAACATGGAAAAATGCTGCCAAAGTCTCCTGCCAGCACCACCCACACCAACAGCTGCTTTGGATTTTGAAGCAGTGGCTTTCTAGGAGTGAGAAGACACTTAAGGGCTTTCCCTTTTCACGAATTAGAATCTTAGCTGGGTGGGATTTTCTTTCTTTCTTTCTTTCTTTCTTTCTTTCTTTCTTTCTTTCTTTCTTTCTTTCTTTTTTTCTTTCT